>VONZ01001792.1:0-97091 GCA_012976165.1 Labeo catla | reverse complement strand
TGCTAAAACCATGCTAGCGACTTGCTTTCTATCATGCTAGCAACATGCTTTCTTTCTAATCTAATCTTTCTAACTAATCTTTCTTTCCTTTCTAACAAATCTTTCTTTTTTCTTTCGTTCTAACTAATCTTTCTTTCTTTTTTCTTTCTTTCTTTCTAACCAGTCTTTCTTCTTTCTAGCTAATCTTTCTTTTCTTTCTTGCTTACTTTTCTTTCTAACTAATCTTTCTTTTTTCTTTTTTACTTTTCTTTCTTTCTTACTTTTCTTTCTTTCTTACTAATCTTTCTTTTTTCTGTTTTACTTTTCTTTCTTTCTTACTTTTCTTTCTTACTAATCTTTCTTTTTTCTTTCTTTCTAACTAATCTTTCTTTTTTATCTTTCTTCTTTCTTTCTAACTAATGTTTCTTTCTTTCTAACTAATCTTTCTTTCTTTCTTTTTCTTTCTAACTAATTTTTCTTTTTTTCTTTATTTATATCTATCTAGCCTATCTATCTTCAAACTTTATCAATCAAACTAAAACCATTTCAAACTGAAAACCTTTAAACTTTCTTTAAACTAAAAGCTTTTAAAACTACTTAAAACTTACTGGCTAGGCTTTCTCAAGCCAACTTAAAGTTTGCTAACAAACTTTTTATCTAGTTCCAACTTGTAATCAAAAAACAAAGAACAGGAGAATAACCAGGAGATCATCAACACATATGGAATAACATTAATCCAGGACAAAGGCTAAGGGAGAACAGAGGATTTATAAGCTAGAACCAAACAACGGGAACTAATGAGATGATTAACTAATAATGAGAACAGGAACCAAACCAAATAAGGGTAAACAGGAACTAAACAGGAAAATATACACAAGACTAGTTACGTGTCATTGCATTAAGGTAAGAACAGGCAATGATAATTCTAACAGATCTAACACTGTGAATCAAGAAATCGTTGATCGCAAAATTTCAAAATTTTGGGATCAACGTTTTCTTGATTCACAGTGTGAGATCTGTGTTAGAATTATCATTGCCTAAGCAGATAAACATCAATTTTTCATTTTTGGGTGAACTATCCCTTTAAATGTAGCTAATGTTTTAGCACATTTGATCTCTTCTGGAAGCTGATTCCAACTGCGGGGAGCATAATAGATAAAAGCACATCCCCCTTGTTTGGTATGAACCCTTGGTATTTCTAACTGACTTGATTTTAATGATCTGAGTGGTCTGCTAGGTTTATATTTAGTGAGCATGTCTGCAGTGCACTTAGGTCCTAGGCCATTGAGTGATTTATAAACGAGTTAAAGTACTTTAAAATAAATTCTAAATATAACTGGAAGCCAGTGTAAAGATCTAAGGACTGGTGTGATATGCTCAGATTTTCTGGTTCTATTTAGAATCCTGGCAGCAGCATTTTGGATGAGCTGCAGCTGTCTAATGGTCTTCTTGTACAGACATTGTGCATTTTATAGTCAAAGAGATGAGGCAAGCATAATTGGCAAGCATCAGAGCAACTCAAGCAAAGCTGACTGTTATTGTGGATGAAAGCACTTTAAGCAAGAAGTCTTGCTTAATTGTATACCTCAGATGGAATCAGTAGTATGCTAATCAACTGCCTGATGATGCTTTTCTTAAAGAGTGCCTGGTGGGATTCTGCTCAGATGGAGCATCTGTAATGGTAGGAAAGAAAAATGGAGTATACTCAAAACTGAAAAGTATGTTCCCAGGACTTATTGGCTGGCATTGTCTAAACCATAGGCTGGATTTGTCTGTATCAGATGCACTAAAACAATGCAGAGAGACCAACTATTTCACAGCTTTCCTTGACGAGTTATACTGTTTGTATAACCAGTCACAAAAAAACCTAAGAGAGCTTGATGCTGTAGTCTCTGAATTAGGTGTATATTTGAGAATAATTGGTAGAGTTCTAGGGATAAGGTGGGTGGCCTCATCTTTCAAACCAGTAAAAGCTGTCTGGACAATGTATGCTGCACTATACAATCACCCCACAGCTACAAGTAGAGATATGAGCCAAAATGTGAGTGAAAGATGTATGTATGATGGGCTAGCAGCAAAGTTGACTTCAACTGTTTTTGTGCAGAACCTTGGTCTGATTATGGCTGTTCTTAAAGAGCTCAAAGACCTCTCTGAGGCTCTGCAGGCCAGAGACATTACACTGTCTCAATCAGTGAATTTGATTAAAAAGCAGGTAGATGTTTTTAATACCATGAGCATGAACCCAGACAATGGTCCATTCTACAAAACTGCTTGTGTGGCTGTGCAGCAAGGTGCTTCTAATGGCATAACACTAAAAAGTGACAGCAGACAGAAAGTAGTAGATCTCACAGTGTGGGACAAACAACAACAAATAGTTGTTTGGAAGTGGGTATTTAGCTTGTAGGCAGAGATGTAACAACATACAGGCTTCCTCATGTCTGCCCGTCTGGGATCTGATGAATTAACTTCCTTCTGACAGAGTTTTGTGCATTTTTGTATAATATGCTAAATTTTGTGTTTTCTTTGTGACAAACCTAAATGTAATGATTTGAGCATGTTTTGATGTTATGAAATTTGTTGAACTCCTTTTAATGGAACTGTGTAATTTGTGTATTGTAATGCTGATAGATGTAACTCAGTTTATCTAAGATCTGGTGAATTGCCCAGTCATATTGATGAAATGGTGTAAAACTTGTCGGATACAACTCAATTCCAGTTTAATCTTCTTAATAAAAAGATAACAAATAACAAATCCCAATTTAACCCCTGGTTAGCAGACTCTCTATGATTACTATGGTCTCTATTACTCAATTAGATTTGGAGATAAACTTTTCAGTGCTGTGTCATACTGTCAGCATACTGTCTGTCCTGACAATAGCATGTCAGTTTCGAATGTTTAGATGAAACCAGCTTAATGCTACAGTGACAGCCAAAATTTCTGTCAGGACCACTAGTCAAAGTTGATTGATACCTGTCAAGGTATGTGTCCCTCAACGGTTGTGTATCTGTGTGTCTCTGAGTGGTATTTTCAATATCTAAAAGTTCTGTTTTGTTGAACTGCCCCATCTAGACATGTTTGATTCTTTGTACTACCAACTACCTCCCAAGCACATAAGAATGTAATGATAGTGTTGTATTCCTATATGTAGACATGGATCAGATAAGTCAGCTGATGCAAGCTTAACTGATGTGACCCTCCAGAGCTGGTGATATATGCTTGATTTCTAGGCAATTCTGTGCCATTAGATTTGCTCAACCTTCCAGACTCCGTAGGCTATACGGTCTTCATAGACCTGTCATAATTGTCTTGTGGTGAGAGATACAAGCCAAAAAAACACCTCAAGTCATGCTCTTCTGGAATGCATCCTCAGTCCCAGCCCTTGCAAATGATTGAGAACAGTGTACCAGAATGCCAGCTTTTTTGAATTCCACTAAAATCTGTTAGTCCTTGAGATAATTTAGTACACGGGTGCCCTGGAATGGAGTCAGAGCAGCATCTATGCACTTGTCATGGCCATGGCTATGAAGGCTGTTCATGAACTCGCAGCCTGCTCTGTCATGGTCAAGTGGTCTGTCGATGTCCTTGCTCTGCCTGCCCTGCCATAGCTCCTTGCTTTGCCTACTCCACCATGGCTCCCTGCTCTGCCAGCTCCATTCAATGTGTCATGTTCTGATTTAATGTTCAAGTCATGTGTCTGTTTGCTCATTGGTTGGTTTGTGTCAAGTGACCCTCATTGTTTGCTATAAGTAGCCCTCATGTTGCCATTGTTCCTGGTCATGTATTAATGTTGTAACCTGCTGTCGGTAAGTTGTTTATATCAAGTCTGTTTATGTCAAGTCAAGCCATTGTCAAGTCAAGTCTGTTTCATGCCAGGCTTGAAGTTCATTCCAAATCAAGTCTGTTTAAGTCAAGTCTGTGTCAAGTCTTTGTTTGTTTGGATTTTGGATTATGTTTTGGATTTCACTGTGGATTAAAAAAAAACTGCACTTGGGTTCATCAACAACTTGCCATTTAATGGACTGATCATTACAATATCTGATGACTAAATTCATGCAATTCACCTTTAGTCCTCGAGATGGCACTGTTTGATAGACAATAATGAAATGATGTTTTACTCATTATTGTCGCGGGCATAAAACAAAAGAATATCATCAGCTATATTTGAATTGGTTTGAATGGCTTTACTGCAGAGCAATTACTGTATGCAATAAAATAAAAATGTCACTGTCATTTGATGGTGGATGTGGTGAATAAGTTGCCAGTGATCAAAACAATGATTTTCAAGTCATTCAGAACGAGTTTTGTGAATATGGTTTAGATTGCGAATATGAGCCAGATGCTGAATGTATTGTGGAAATGCGCTCTGGCAATAACGGCGAGTATTACGTATTACGTATTACGTATAAAGTAAGTATTAAGTATTCTAAGTTTCAAAAGGTTTTATTTTATTCTTCTGTAATTGTTCTTAAAATACCAAGAGAGTTTTTTTGCTATTGGAGCAGTTAGAGATCCATCCGTGCTGGATATACAGGTCTGGGTCGCTAAAGACCCGAATATGTAATAGTGATTGGTGAAACAGTCATTAGAGACAGAGTTCTTCTCTTTTTGAGAGAAAAGAGTGAGCCTAGAGCAAGGACAAAATGGAATACACTTCACTAAAGGGATCAGATTTGAATTTCCAACAACTTTGGGCTCATTTTCATTCAAGTTGTGGCTACACAGTGTTACGGAAGCAGACGGACAACTGAGGTAAGTGAAATACAAGAGGTTTATTAACAGCAGAGCGGTAGATGAATAATGACGTGCAGCAACAGGCAAGTTTGACGGTACAGAAATTCAGAGTTCTTGTGTGGATATCTACGAGATGGATGATGAATGTTTCCTTTTCAGGAACGACAGGAGATGCACTGCAGCTCCGATGAAGCACACACACCGTTTGCTGACAGCTGACAGACTTACGGCACACACACCACTGAATGGATGCGGCTTGACTTGACAGACTGGAATGAAACAGAGACAATAGTAAGTATATTCAGGTAAGTAGGTAGTTGTGATCTTGGAGAGAGTCTCACAACGAGTCCGCTTCGGATAAACGAGCCCAGACAATGACTGGTGAGTAGTGCGTGCTTATATGTGTGTGTGGTGATTGAATACAGGTGACGGTGATCAGAATTCAGGGGATTGTGAACGCTGCGTGTGAGTGGCTGCAGAACCTGACCAATCCGTGACACACAGACTTACAACTGTTCTGTAATTTCAAATGTGTTGATTCAGAGCAGGAAGCCAGGGCAGAGCCGCTAGAGCTGAAGAGCATCAGGATGGAGCAGGCTGAGCAGAAAAGTACCAGGGCGGAGCAGAGGACAACCGCATGGAGCAAGGAAAGCAATGCTCCATGCGGCCCGAGTCCGACCCGAGCCCATCTTTTTTCCCCTTCTCCCAAAACAGCTTATACTACTGTTTTAGCAATTAAAATAGTTCAGTTTTGTATGTAATGGCAAAGTGATTGTATTTTGTTTTGTTTTTTAATAAGTTGATTTAGAAAAACATTTGGAGCATTTTTTTGTTTGTTAAATATAAGTTTTTGTTTTTTTAAATTAACTACCAAGCGGTCAGCGGCAGACAGTGAGTTGATCATAGACTATGTTTAATCAGTTTTGCCTTCTCAAATCAGGACCTGCCTAAAGTAAAATCTATAGATATAAAACAGTTAAAGCATATAGCAGTTAACTAACATTTGTAAACATTTTATTTATTTATTTATTTTTAAATCATACACTACAACAAAACATATAATTTTACATACATATAACATATAATTGACTTGTTATACATAAATATCTGGCTACATTGTAATAACCCTCAATGTATATATATATATATAGAGAGAGAGAGAGAGAGAGAGAGTACTATGCGTCCTTCCTACTTTGTATTACAAGTGTTTTGAAGCCTTAAAATTGCTAAAAAAGCAATTGTTTACTCACAAAAATTCTACAGCAATACAAAGATGTGAATTTTTGTTTTTGATAAATCAGACATTTGTTGTGGCTCATATTTTACTCATAAACTGAATATAGGAATTTAATACAAAGGGAACTATGACAAATTACCCCCAAGTTGACCTACAAATTGGTATCATGGAGATTTTACATGTATTTATGCAATTACTTGCATGGGTTAATAGGGCCATGTTAACCAAAACTTTGAGAAACACAAAACCTGCATCCTAATTTGTCCACTTTGCCGGTATTCATCTGACTGTTTTTAAGTTCATCAGACAGACTAGATACAACCGACCCCTAGTGGTTTCTAAAGGAGGTAACAAAATACATCTCACACAGAGGATCCAAATATATTTCTGTACACACGTCTCCATTTTCTTTTATTAAGAATGAACCAACTGTAATTTTCCTACAAGATGCTGCTTCAGCAAATGATTTCAGTGTATTTACATAGATAATGCAAAGGAATATGCAATCTTTTAGTGAAAATAAAGCAAGTCATACAATGTACAACAGATTCTTCCGAATGGAACTCAATGCTTCCATCCCGCTTCTTGAGGGATGGAAGTCGGCCTGCAATCTCATGGTTCTGGTCCTGCGTTTGCCAAGGTGGCATGTGGTGTACACTTGCAGTTTGAGGCAAGACCAGATGGGCATCCCCTTATCTCCTAATCCTGCACACTTTGCTTCCTGTCACATCTAAAATATCACAAATGGGTAAAATTCCATAAAAAATATTTAAAATGAAACACATCCTCACTTCATTTGACACTAAGAAGTTACTGCACTTGTTGTTTGCACTTAATACGACTATTTTTGGTTTAGACTATTTTTTTTTTATTTTTTTTTTCTATTTTTTATTTTTCTATTTCTATTTTTCTATTATTTATACTGTTTTTATTTATATTTGTAAAAAGATCTTCAATTAGGAGGTCAAAATTTCTAGAAGCTCATAATTCATGTACAGTTCTAAGCTCTGAAGAGACTCACATGAAATGATACAAGAGAGAAGCCAGTCAGTCGAGTTTGTAATGTATGTAAATACAGGAAATGGGATTCAAATCAAAAATAATTTCCCCCATTCTGCTGCTCCAAGAGCTGCTCACGTCAAGTCTGCTGCTCCAGGGCCCGCTCACGTCGTGTCTGCTAACATCACGCCTGCTAAACCAGGGCCTGCTTACACCATGCCTGCTACTCCTGAACCTGTTCATGTCAGGCCTGCTCACAAGATGGCCGCCACGCCAGAGCCCCTGGCCAAGATGGCCACCTCGCCAGAGCCCTCCGGCCAAGATGGCTGCCATGCCAGAGTCTCATCACAAGATGGTCCCCACACCTAAATCTCATCACAAGATGGCCACAATGCCAGCACATGCAGCTGGCATCCCTGTGGTCACAGGTCTGGCAGGTCTCCCTCCACTGCACTGCCCGTAATAGCCATTGCTATTTTGAGTGTGCGGACTACACACTGCACTCCAGAGGCCTCTCCTGTCTAAGAATCTGTCGCAGAGGCCTCATCTGTACACTAGTCTGCACCAGAGGACTCTCCTGTCCACAAATTTGTGCCAGTGCCTCCCGAGGTGGCAGCTCCTGCTGCAGAAACTGCTGAGGAAGCGGCACCACTGCGGAACCCCTAGAGGTGGCAGTTCCCACTGCAGAACCTCCCAAGGGTGTGGCACCTGTTCATGAACTCACTGTCTGCCCTGTTGCGGCCAAGGAGGCCGTTCAGGAACTCACTGCCTGCTCTGCCAAAATAAACTGGTCTGTCCATGCCTCTGCTGTACCGTGGATTCCTGCCCTACCGGCTCCTCCAAGGCTCCCTGCCCTGCCGGCTCCGCCATGGCTTCCTGCCCTGCCCTGCCTGCTCCGCCATGGCTCCCTGCTCTGCCTGCTACGCCATGGCTCCCTGCTCTGCCTGCTACGCCATGGCTACATGTACTCCTGGATCTGACATGGCGGATTTCCGTTCCATTGGCCCATTGTCCCATTGTCTGTCACTGTTCTATGGCTCAGGTCCAACATGGTTCTATAGTCTGACTCTGTTCCACGGCCAAGGTCCTCCAGTGCTTCACAGTCCAGGCCCACATCTGCTCCATGGTTCAGGCCTGCCACTGCTCCCTGGCCCAGGCCCTCCTCTGTTCCACTGTCTACCACTGCTCCACGGCCCAGGACCTACATTGTTTCACTGTTTGCCACTGCTTCATGGTCCAGTCTACCACTGCACCATAGCATCTGCCCATTGTTCCATGATTCCATGTCATGATTCTGATCCTGTTCCCCTGCATGGGCCTGGCCCTCAGTCCCTCTCCCTGTTTTGCCTCAGCTCCACCACCCTCCAGGACTTTGTGGGGTTGTGTGGGTTTTGTTAGGGCGTCTGGAGCTGCGCTTAGAGGGGGGGACATGTAACGTGGGGTTGTTTGAGTTTTATTTCATGTTCATGTTTTCGTATTTTTTATTGTGTGTTTGATTCATGCTGTTTTGGTGCTTCCCTTGCCCTCATGTATTCCTGCTATTGGTTCCTTAGTTAAATGTGTCATGTTCTCATTGGATGTTCTTGTCATGTGTCTGTTTGTTCATTGGTTGGTTTGTGTCACATGACCTTCATTGTTTGCTATAAGTAGCCCTCATGTTGCCATTGTCTCTTGTCGTGTATTGATGTTGTAATCCTGCTGTTTTGGTGAGTCTGTGTTTCAAGTCTGTTTCAAGCCTGTTTCAAGCCATGTCTGTTCAAGTCTGTTCATGCCAAGTCAAGTCTGTTGGATTATGTTTTGGATTATGTCTTCACTGTACATAAAGCTGCATTTGGGTTCTCATCAGATCCCCACAGCAGATGCAGCACCTAACAGTGAGCGATGTAGGCCGGTTCCCCTGTCCCTATATAAAGAGATTCTTGGGTTACTGCAAGGTATGTTGGAAGGAGGGATTATTAGAGAAAACTGTAGCCCCTGGGCCATACCCATAGTAGAAGCCTTCACCCTTGTTAATCCAGAAGTAGAGTGGGACTTTGTGATTTTGTGTAGACTATCGTAAACTGAATGGTTTAACTAAGAAGGATGCATTCCCCCTCCCAAGAATAGAAGATTCCTTGACCAGCTTGACTCAGGCAGAGTGGTATTCAACTCTAGATCTTGCTAGTGGTTATTGGCAAGTACAGGTAGACAAAAAAGACGGGGAGAAGACTGCATTTACTACACCTTTGGGCCTATTTGAATGGGAGCATATGCCCTTTGGGCTCTGCAATGGGCCTTTCAAAGGTTAATGCAGTGGTGTTTAAACTGCCCCTTGACAGAGTCCACTTTGGTATACTTGAATGATGTTATTGTGTTTTCTAAGGATTTCAGGACCCATTTGGAACATCTAGGTGCAGTGTTTCAAGCTTTGGAGCGGTATGGGCTAAAATTGCAAACCAAGAAGTGCCAGTTATTCCGCAGACAGGTGAAGTTTCTGGGAAATTGTGTCAGTGGAGAGGGAGTACACTGTAAAAAATGAAAAGTTGACTCAACTTAAAATTTCAAGGCAACTTGCTGCACAGCTTTTTTGAGTTTACTTAATTTTGGACCGAGTTGTTCACTCAACTTAAGTCACTGGGTAAAGTCACATGACACTTTTTTGTTCAGCTAACAGTTTTGTTAGTTAAAAAGTATGGTCTATGGTCTTTATTCTATGAGTTTTATGGACAAAGATGTTTTGTTCTAGTTAGCATTTACACAGTGCTATAATAAAAAACTATAACTGCAGGCTTAATTTTTTTTTGTGTCTTAAATGTAGAAAGAAATACAAAAGGTACAATAACATACTTCCTAACATTAAAAAAAAACCTCAACATAGTCAATGAAATCAAAGTGAAAAAAATCCTGGAAAGAATATCAAAATCAATAAAAAAAACTGAAGATGCATATATGAAGATTCACTTTTAACCTTTTAACATGAAAAGGCTTTGACTATTCCTTAGAATGTTTAAAACATTAAAACACCAAAAAAACATGTAAAATAAACCGTTTCTAGAACTACATCTTTAGAGCAGTTCAGCACTGGATGTTCTGCCCACCAATCAACAATGTAAGAGTCAACAATGTCAACATATTCCTTACAAAATACACTGCAATCATTGTTAAAATGTTTAAACAAACAATAAAAAAGTACAAATACAAATTAAACAAAATACAAATAAAATGCCACAATTAATAAAGAATCTGAAAAGATTAAAAAAAATAAACTACAAATGAAGAGTTCAGATGCAAAAACGTCTAGGTTACGTACGTAACCCTCGTTCCCTGAAGGAGGGAACGGAGACGTTACATATGGGAACTCGCTTGAGAGTCCAATCATCTCTAAGCCTTATTCAAAAGGCCAGTGAACACTGGCGAGTAGTATTTGCATGGCGAGCCACTCCCCCGTACATACGGGTATATAAGAGGGCGGCATGCAACCACTCATTCAGGTTTTCGCTGAGGAGCCGAGTAGCAACCCGGCGTCAGCGCGACGTAGGGTCGTGGCAGGGGATGTAACATCTCCGTTCCCTCCTTCAGGGAACGAGGGTTACGTACGTAACCTAGACGTTCCCCTTCAGTCGTTTCACTACAACGTTACATATGGGAACAGACCCATGGAACAGGCCATGACCCTGACGCCGCGTTACGCACAGACCCACGTGCTGACAGGCGGACGTGTCAGCAGATGGATATGAACGCAACCTTCCCAACGCCCTGAGGGCCAATAGGGGACCCCACAGGGATGCCAGTTGTTACTGAAGCAGGAGTTGGGGGGGCGGAGCACATGAGATCTCTACATGTGGAATAAAAATAATTCAATATATCTATAACTTGTAGAGATATATGAGGGAAACAGCGGCCTTCTAGCTGACCTTGGAAAAATACTGAGACATATTACCACAACCTGCTGGGCGAAGGAGACCCAGCCAGAGCACAGTCAGGGACTACTCCGCAGCTAGGCCTGACTGCGGGGCATGGAGGACCCAAGGTTCACCGGAGGGAACAACTGAGGGATATAGCGCACGGATCCATTAGGAGTGGCGCAGCAAGCCGACACCAGCTGATCTCCCGCTTACCTGATGTCTATGTTAAGACAAGGGAGGACACGGCCTCAACGCGAAGGTTGTAGAACCTAGCGAAGGTATTAGGTGTCGCCCAGCCTGCAGCTCTACAGATATCTGCTAGTGAGGCGCCATGAGCCAACGCATAGGATGAGGCAACACTCCTTGTGGAGTGGGCACGAACACCTAAGGGGCATGGCTCTCCCTGGTTTTGATATGCCAGGGAGATGGCATCTACCACCCAATGGGCCAACCTCTGTTTGGAGACAGCATTCCCTTTCTGCTGACCTCCAAAGCAAACAAAGAGCTGCTCGGTGCGTCTGAAGTGCCGAGTGCGGTCCACATATATACGGAGGGCGCGGACTGGACACAGCAGCGCAGAGGCCGGGTCTGCCTCCTCCAGGGGCAGGGCTTGCAGGTTCACCACCTGATCGCGGAAAGGCGTGGTGGGAACCTTGGGCACATAACTGGGCCGGGGTCTCAGGATGACGTGAGAATCGCCGGGCCCGAATTCCAGGCACGCTTCGTCGACAGAGAAGGCTTGTAGGTCCCCTACCCTCTTGATGGAGGCCAGCGCGGTCAGGAGCGCTGTCTTAAGAGACAGATATTTCAGCTCTACTGACGCGAGTGGCTCAAATGGGGCCTGCCGTAGACCCTGGAGGGTGACGGCGAGATCCCAAGAGGGTACGAGGTGCGGTCTAGGGGGATTAACCCTTCTCGCACCTCTAAGGAACCTCACAACCAGTTGGTGCTTACCAAGGGATGCTCCATCCACTGCATCGTGATACGCTGCGATGGCAGCAACGTACACTTTGAGAGTCGAAGGGGACAGCCTGCGCTCCAACTTCTCCTGCAGGAAGAAAAGCACTACTGCAATCGGACATCTCTGTGGGTCCTCTCCACGAGAGGAGCACCAGTCAACGAACAGACCCCATCTCAGTGCATAGGCCTGCCTTGTAGAGGGAGCTCTAGACTGAGTGATAGTATCTATCACGGCCTGTGAAAGGCCGGAGAGGTCTGACGCATCCCATCCAGGAGCCAGACGTGCAGGTTCCATAGGTCGGGACGCGGGTGCCAAATTGTGCCCATCCCCTGAGAAAGAAGGTCTCTCCTCAAGGGGATCTTCCAGGGAGGGGCTGCCGCAAGGGAAATGAGATCTGGAAACCAGGTCCGGGTGGGCCAGTATGGCGCAACCAGCAGAACCTGCTCCTCGTCCTCCCTGATCTTGCACAGTGTCTGTGCAAGGAGGCTCATTGGGGGAAAGGCGTACTTGGGCCCCGGAGGCCAGCTGTGTGCCAGCGCATCCCTGCCGACGGGAGCCTCGCTGAGGGAGTAAAACAGCTGGCAGTGGGAGGATTCGGGGGAAGCGAACAGATCTATCTGGGCTTTGCCGAAAATGTTCCAAATCAGCTGGACTACCTGGGGGTGGAGTCGCCATTCTCCAGGATGGGTGGACTGCCGTGAGAGCTGGTTGGCTGAGTTCTCCTGGAATGTGAACGGCACGTAGCGATTTCAGCCACGTCTGACTCCACAGGAGCAGATGGCGGGCGAGTTGTGACATGCGACAGGAGCTAAGACCACCTTGGTGGTTGATATAGGCTACGGTCGCAGTGCTGTCGGTGCGAACAAGCACGTGCTTGTGGCGCAGCATCGGTCGGAAGCGACGCAGTGCAAGAAGCACAGCCAACAACTCTAGGCAATTGATATGCCATTTCGTAAAGACACGGGGAGAGAGGGACAGGCCAAATGGAAGCACTTTGTACTGATACGCTCGACCCTCGAAAGCAAACCGCAGGAAGGGTCTGTGTCGAGGTAGAATCGAGACGTGAAAGTACGCGTCCTTCAGGTCGATGGCTGCGAACCAATCCTGGTGACGGATGCATGTTAGCATGCGCTTCGTCGTGAGCATCTTGAACGGCAGCCTGAGAAGGGACCGATTCAGAGCTCGAAGATCCAGGATGGGTCTTAACCCACCGCTCTTTTTGGGCACGATGAAGAAGGGACTGTAGAACCCTGACTTCATCTCGGCTGGAGGGACAGGCTCGATTGCATCCTTCGCCAGTAGGACTGCAACCTCCGCACGCAGGACAGCGGCATGTGTGTCCAAGTGGACAGAAGTGAAAAGGACGCCTCTGTACCTGGGCGGACGTCTGGCAAACTGAATCGCATAGCCGAGACGTACCGTCCGAATCAACCACTGCGAGGGGCTGGGAAGCTGAAGCCAAGCTCCCAGCCTGGTCGCCAGGGGAATCAAAGGAGCGTTGACCGACGTGACCGCGGTGGGGCAGCCTGGGGGGGGGAAGGGGAAGGGGACTGATCCCAGAAGGAAGAACGTCCTGGAGAAAAGTCTGACTGCACTGGGCAGCGCTTACCTTCTTCCCTGGTTCCCGCGCTGGTGATATCGACCTCCGAGTCCGGATCCGAGGAGGCAAGGCGTTGCTCAAGAAGGGAACTCGGGGTCGAAACCCCAGAGGTGAGGAAATTGACTCTTTCTGTGAAATCTCGTACAGCGGCTCCCGGCCCTCCACCGGGAGTGGGGACGTAGATGTTGTCGTCCCCCAAAGAGCAATCCCCTCCACCTCTGGGTTGCCCGCGTCAGGGACGCTTCGCAGCTCTGCTGCGGGTGTTCCTGGCCGGTCCCTGAGGCGCGGGCGGCGCCGCTCTCCCGCGGCCAGCTCGACGTCGGGCTGCCAGTCTGGGCTCGGCAGGGGACAGAGCTGGTGTTTTAGGAGCCGCAGGGGGGCGCCTTCGGCGACGGGCAGGCGGAGGTTGAGGCCCCGCGGACGTGGTGGCACTGTCTCGACGGGGGAAGATATGCTTTAGCGTCTCCGTCTGCTTCTGGACCGCCGAGAACTGCTGGGCAAAGTCCTCGACGGTGTCGCCGAATAGGCCGCCCTGGGAGATGGGGGTGTCGAGAAAGCAAGCTTTGTCGACGTTTGCCATCTGAGCCAGGGTCAGCCATAGGTGTCGCTCCTGGACCACAACTGTGGACATCACCTGGCCAAGGGAACGTGCTGTCGCCTTCGTCGCCCGGAGGGCGAAGTCGGCGACGGCACGGAGTTCCTGCATAGCCCCTTGGTCAGGGCCACCCTCGTGCAGATGTTTTAACGCCTGGGCTTGGTAGACTTGCAGGGTCGCCATGGCGTGCAGGGCAGTGGCAGCCTGTCCAGCGGCGTGATAAGCTCTGCCCGCGAGAGCAGACGAAAGCTCACACGCCCTGGAGGGGAGATGGGGCTGATCCCGCCAGGTGGCAGCGCCCCCTGGGCATAGATGCACCGCGCCCGCGCGCTCAACCTGAGGGACCGCCACATAACCCCTGGCTGCCCCGCCGTCGAGGGTGGCGAGGGGAGAGGAGCTGGAGCGAGATGAAAACGGGGCCCGCCACGTCCTCACCAGCTCCTCGTGCACCTCCGGGAAGAAAGGTACTGGGGGGGGAGCGCGGCAGTGCCGCGGGTGACCTCCCCAGAAACCAATCGTCCAGCCTTGAAGGATCGGCCGGAGATGTTTTGGGCACCTCCAGACCGATCCCCCTGGCGGCTCGGAGGAGCATAGCCGAAAGTTCGGCGTCCGCCTCAGACAGGGGGCGACCGCAGGGGGCGCCGACCCGCCGAGACGTCCGCTTCATCTTCCGACTCTCCCTCTGATGCTGTAGCAGACATCTCAACCTCCTGTTGAGCACCAAAGGAGACACTCGGCCCGGCGTGCGGGGAAGCGAACTGCTTTGGACACTCGACGGGACCGCGCGGTGCTGCAGAAGTCCGCGGGGCTTTGCTGGCCGGCGGAATATTCTGCATGGTCACCTGTATGTCCCCCAAGTGCCTTGCCGCGGCATTTTTATTTATTTATTCTTTTAATTAATTAATTTATTTATTTATTTTTATTTATTTTAGTTTTTTTGCCGTGGGAAGACAACGAGTGGAGCCTACTCGCGAACGAGCGGCGGGACTTTAACGCGGCCATGGTCATGCGTTCGCAATGAACGCATGAACCATCCGTGAACGCTGCCTCAGCGTGCTCTCGGCCCAGGCACGTGAGGCAGCGATCATGTCCGTCCAGCGAGGCGAGGAAACTACCGCACCCAGAAGCGCACGGCCGGAGAGACATCCCGGGAAAAATGCCCTCGACAGCCGTGAGAAATCCCGGTCCCAGATCCCGGTTTGCCCAGGGAGGACCGCGGCACAACTGTGCACTCAAACGGGAGGCTCGCTGGATCGCAAAAGGCTTCTTGTTGCCATGAAAACAGCAGTCCGCAGGATCTCGCTGGCGGCTGCCAAACGCTCTTTTAGATCATGCTCTTTTGGTGTTGGCAGCACGCCAGCGGAGAGAGAGCGCAACTCACAGGAACTCTTTTTCTTTTCTTCCAGGCTCGTAGACAAGGCTCCGAAGCGAAAATCTGAATGAGTGGTTGCATGCCGCCCTCTTATATACCCGTATGTACGAGGGAGTGGCTCGCCATGCAAATACCACTCGCCAATGTTTATTGGCCTTTTGAATAAGGCTCAGAGATGATTGGACTCTCAAGCGAGTTCCCATATGTAACGTCGTAGTGAAACAACTGAAGGGGAACAGCTAAATCCATCTGACGTTTTTCTTTAAAATGAGCAATTCCTTCTGGCTACTTTGTATAGGTTTCTATGTAAGTACTGGCACTTCTGATTGGGCTGAGGCTGGAATTTATCGAGTTTGAAGTAAAAGTATTTGATGGATGTATAATATGTGTCAGGAGCATTCACTCAGTATCATTATCTCATTTTTGACCGAGATGGCTTTTAGCTGGTTTTGCATCTGAACTCTTCAAATAATCATGACATGAAACAGTCTTAAAACATTTATACAAAAAAGGTTTTTCTATGGCATCGTGAAGCACCTTTATTTTTAAGAGTGTAGTTCAACAATTCACAGTTCAACAATCCCTTCAAATGTTTCAGATTTTACATTAAGATGCTAATTGGATATTGAAAATCCAAAACAAAGATAAACAGTTAAGCAACAGCAATTGCCTCCTCCAAAACAATAGCAAAGTTTGTAAAGGTAGGTAGTGTGCTAGGGGCAACATCATCCTCAGTTTATAACAAGAATTCCCATTTTCATCCTGATCTTTTTTTTTTTCCCTGAAAAACAACTAATTATATGAAACAACCATATCACCTAACACATGCTTCATATCTTTGTATTCCATAGTGGTTGGACTGTAACATGAGTTAGAGATAATATAAAGCTAAATACATGACAAAAGGTTGCATATTCTTATAATAATGTTGTCATTAATCATAATAATGATCATAAAGAACTGTGTATTGAATTGAATTGAATGAATGATGCTAAATTCAATCATCCTAAAATCAAAAATGAAATCAAATCATAATTAATTTCCACACAATGTAAAGATTTGCTACCCTTTATTTCTCCTAAGGTTATGTGGCAAGACGCTGTCAAGGCTTTATATGTGCAGAAGAGTTAATGATACATACTCACCAGACATTTTCGAAACAATGCAGAAGGATCTTCAGGGAGAAACAAAGGAAGACCTTCCAAAACTGCTTTCTGTGATTTTTGAGGTCTGAAAAATGGGTACCAAATAAAAATAACTGATTAAGGGATGTTGTGTAGTGTAACAGTGACACAATGCTATTTTCTGCAGTTAAAACACAAAAGGGCTCTGATAAATCATTAACATGTTACCTGTTGATCAAGCTTAAGAAGAAAAGCCAAAAGCCCCATCTTGCTCTGTACAACTTCAGAAGTTGTGGTGTATGTTGGTGTAATGATGAGCTGAATGTATCGAGGAGGTCAACATTGGTAATGCGTTTGAACTCCCAACCTATATGATGAGAGAAAAAACAAGTTTCAACTATAAAATTGTAAACAAACATAAAAACATTACAGAAAACTTAATCATAATCACTACTACAGCTAAATACTTCCTGTTAAGACTATAACTTTTACCTCAATAGGAAGAGGCCACTGTTCCAGCACCTCTGGAACCATTGGCACCACTTCCACTATCTCTTTTCGTTGAAGTGAAAATGTCAGGCTCATTTTCTGACTTATGAGGATCTTTTTTAGTCCTTTTCATTAGTTCCTCTACTTTTACACTGCATGTGTTGATCTCTGAAACCTGAAACCCAAAAAAGGCAAATATGATGTACACCAACAATCTAAAACTTATTTTCAAGAAAGAATACAAAAACATTAAAGAGAAATATCTATAAAATGTTAGCAGTATATGGGTCAAAACACTACACTGGTCTAGGTCTGTTGGTAACGTGGACAGTAAATCAGTAGCACAAACAGAACACCAGTATTTTATGTTTTCATTTTTTTTTTTTTTAACCGTTATGTAAATTCTTTAAAAAAAATAAAAAGTTTAACTTGCATTATAATACTGGTGTTCTCGTGATACGGATTTATTTTTCATGTTACCGAAAGTCCTAGACCAGAATTGCGTTTTGACCCATTCCTCAGTGCTGCTTACGAATCTTGTGTTAAATGCTAGAGTGAAGTTCGTTTTCTGTGCTTTGTGACCACCATCAGGTCATTCTGTGTAACAGCAGCTCTTGACAGTCATCTAAAATTTCAAATATCTAACTGGATGGCCTGTTGTTGCATCTGGATGTGTGTTGCATCTCTCACGTGTGTTGTATACGGTGATAATCTAACAAGTACACTTTATCATGCTTTTTCTGTGATGTAATAAACAACAGTTACATTACAGTTAAGTCTATATGACAAATCGCACATTATTTCCGCACATCATTTTTAAATAAAACCAGGATTGCAAAATATTAAGTTAGATTTTCAATATATAAAACCGGGATAAAGAAATATTTTCTCCTTAATGAAAACGTTCATGTAAACTTACTTTAAAATAACAAGCTTGACCAGTGAAACTATTACTTATGACTTTTGAAACCATGTCAAAAGACAATTGTACATTTTACTGCCATTAAAACTCTTAACAGTAGATATATTTGCATGTCGCAAACAATGCTTAATGATTACACTGATAAATATAATGAAATGAATAAAGATACTTACTTTGAACAATGAAGTTTGAAATGTTGATGAAGTTTGTCGTGATCTCCTGCTGCACCTCTGACTGGCGATCAAAATTCCATGTGCTCTAACGTCTGCATGTTACAGTGCGCATGCTCCAACCACCAAATCAACGTGTGCTTGTAAACTTCCATGTGCATGTCCAGTCAACAATTCAAAATGAGTTGGTCTGACAATTTTTTTAACCAACTTATTTCCACTTATTAAGTCAACTTTTTTGAGTTTTAATGTCCAGTTAACTAATTGATTTAAGTTATTCAAACTTTTCGCAAGTTGGATTTTTTTTACAGTGTAGCCCCTGACCCAGATAAGTTAACAGTGGTAAGAGAATGGCCCACCCATGAAACAGTGAAGTAGGTATGATCTTTTTTAGGGTTTGCAGGGTATTATCGACAGTTTATCAGATGCTTCTCTCAGATTGCTAAGCCTTTGAAAGGGTTGTTGGCAGGTAGAGGGCAAAACAAGCGTCAAAATTTGCAGAGTACTGAATGGACCACAGAGTGTGAGGCTGTTTTTCAGCAGCTGAAGAAAGACCTTGTTCAAGCACCTACTGTAGCTTATGCAGATTTTTCAGTGCCTTTTTTGGTGTTCACAGATGCTAGTAATCAAGGATTGGGAGCAGTATTAGCACAACAGCAACAGGGGGTAGAGCATGTGATAGGCTATGGGAGTAGAAGCCTTCACCCAGCTGAACAAAACAATGCGAATTATAGCTTATTTACATTATAACTTCTAGCAATGAAATGGGCCATCACTGAAAAATGTAACGATTACTTGTGGGGCGCTAAAGTGATAGTGCTAACAGACAACATTCCCTTAGTACATCTTCATACTGCTAAATTGGGGGCAGCAGAGCAGAGGTGGGTGGCCCAGTTGGCAAACTACGACTATAAGATAAGATATTGGTCAGGGAGGGCTCATGTTAATGCTGAAGCCTTGTCAAGGCTGCTGGTTTCAGACTTTCCATAAGCCAGTGCCCCAGATTGCTGTAGGGCAGCTGAATGTGGCAATGGTGAAAGCCCCAGGTGGACACCCTAGCGATACGCCCTCTGGGTGGGGATGGGATCCATAACATTGGCGAGATTTACAAGGACAAGATGCAGTTTTGAGGAGAGTTTTAAGATATGTTGAGGTAGGAAGTTTGCCCTTGAGAGTGGAATGACTGGCCCACTATGCAGAAGCACACAATAGCTTATAAACTTCAGGTTGTTAAAAAAAAAAGCAAAAACATTATTATATTATATGTTTAAATATTATTTTATATTACATAAGGAGAAAAGTTTAAGAAAAGTAATTATTCAGTCACTGTATAGAGAGCAGTTTTGCGGGCAATGTGAAAATGTTAAGAAATGTCATTTTTTCCCCTAATCATTTGTTTAGAGACATGTAGAGGTATTCACATGACCTTGAAATGAGAGAAGTGATTTTTACATCAACACTATAAAAATGTATGGTCAGGTGGTCTGTAAAACAAAGACGAAGAATGAGACTTCAGTAGTTTATTTCAGTTCTAATGTCATTTGTTAAAATATTGCCACACAGTTTGGACATTTTATGATTTAATTTGCACATATCATTAGTAACAACATTGTTGTCTCACAACAATAATATTATTAATACAGTAATTTCCAGTCAACATCATCATCAACATGTGATAGTTAAGCTAAATCATGTGAATGTGTAATGTGAATGAAAAGAAAAGCCGACTAGCCATCATATCACAACAAAATGTTTTCAACAAAAATGGAAAAATTGAAAGAAAAAAAAAAGAAAAATCATAATACAAGTTGTTTGAGTTAAATCTCACAAAAAAAAAAAAAAAAATCTAGTGTTACAGTGTTTAAGATTAACTTTATTCAAATACTTCTACTTTGTTTTTAAAAAACAGGCTCATCACTTCCTTCCGTAGTTTTGTCAGATTTAGTCCATAAATAAGAGGATTTAACATGGGAGGAACAAGTAGAAATTCCATTGCCATGAAATTACGCAAATCTTGTGGCATACTCCTCGATCCATACCGGGTGTACAGCACATCAAACAGCAATGCAGCAGTCACATTGAGCAATGCAAGAAGATGTGGTACACAAGTCTGTATGAATTTGTTTCTGCCTTCTCTTGACGTTCTGCATTTTCCAACCAAGTGAATGTATGAGCAAAATATCAATACTGCATGTCCAAAATATATAATAATGATTACATACCCAATCACATTATTTAATGTTGTAGAAAAACAAGAGAGTTTAACAACTGACCAGTTTTCACAATATAGCTTTTCAATAGTAGAGCCACATAAGGTTAGCCTTGATGTTAATACAATTAGAACGCACATGCAAAAAAATGGAGAAAGCCAGCAGAAAAGGATGCATTCTAGAATCCTCTGACTGGTCATTATTGAATGATACTCCAGTGGTCTACATATTGCCACATACCTGTCATATGCCATTACTGTTAATGTTGAAAAGTCACACAGAACAGATGAATAAATTACAAATATCTGAACCAAGCATCCAGCAAAGGAAATCATATGATACTGGGATAATAAATCATACATGAATTTAGGGTAAAATCCAGCTGTCCCAAAAAGTCCATTCATACACAAATTACATATAAAAACATACATTGGCTCATGAAGCTTCTTATGCGAGATGACAGTGTAAATTATAATCACATTACAAAACACAATTAATGGATAATACAATGCAGTCAAAGAAAAAAACACAAATCTGTTTCCCATCATATCATTTAGTCCAGAGAGTGTAAATACTAAGACAATGGACTCATTCTCCAGTGGTGGCTGCATCTGGAATAATATGCAAAGTCTTATTATAATGCTATCATTGTGCATTAATTAGAATAAAATTATTTATACATTAATTTGATAATTTTTTATATTCAGTTATTTAGTCCAGTTAGATAATAGAAACATTAAATACTCTAAAGGCAGCATACACTGGATCATTAAAGTTTCAAGCAAAAAATTAAATGGTTAAAATCTTACCACAGTCTCTGTTTGTAAATTTGACAGAGTGTTGTGTAAAAGGTTCATTTGGTCTGATATATATGAGAGAGCCTCATGCTAATGGGCTCTCTTGAGGATTTTTCTTTTTTTTCTTCCACACTTTCTTTCAACCTTTGAAGCCCCCCCCCCCATCCCCCCCACCCCCAATAGCTGAAAAAAAAAATACATAAATAAATAAATAAATAAACAATATAATATAATATAATATAATATAATTAAAATAATATAATACAATATAATATAGTGTTCGATAGATCCTTTCAACTATGAAAAGTGTAATAATATTATTCTTAAATGAACTGCTATCATGCTTGGCTCCACTAGTATTTGGCCACTACCAAAAGCATTAGGTGTTACGTGTCTCCGGTGTGCTGTTTGTCTTTTTTGTCTTGTTTAAATGTGTTTTTACGTCTACACACATATAAATGGACTTAAACTTCGACAGGACAACTAATTTTTCTGCTTCTCGCTGGTGCCTGGCTATGGCACTTTCTTACAGTGTTTCATCTCGCTATGTGAACCCGCCAGCCTGCCTACCTGGCAGTGTTTGTGGTGTGCTCGCTGCGGGCGGAGTGCCTGCATTGCTCACAGTAGTGTTTTGTGGCATGGTGGACTACATTGTTGGGTTTTCCTCCTTGCCGTTTGGGGTCTGCTCTGCCCTCCTTAGGGCTCTGTGGCAGACGTCAAGTCATTGAGTGTTCCTGTTTGCCTCTCCAGGTCCTAGAGTTTGCACTTGTTTGGACTCTGTGGCATTTGAGGCACAATGTGACTTTGGTTGCTTTGTGTGCTGCTTCATGAGGGACTTTTGGTTGCTGCATGAACCAAGATCACAAAAAGCCAGGCAGTGACCCAGAGCACAGCCAGGGTGGCTGGAGTTGATAGATGGAAGAACCATGGGGGAGAAGGCCTTAATGACACCATGGGGATGAGCGATGGAGACAAGTGGAGACCCAGATGGGGCTGAGCAGATGGAGAGGGCTGAGGTAGAGCTCCCCATCTTTGCCTCAGTCGCATGAGCCAAAGATGGAGACCCGTAAGTCCATGGTTAAGCCAGAGGGATGGAGGAAAGAGGTGAAGCCGGAGGAGTAGAATCCCTTGGTGAAGACAAGTTAACAAATGACTAATGCAGAGCCAGAGAGATGAGGAAGCCAAGTGGAGCCCAGTGGGATGTCGGGCAGAGATGGGAAGTAATGAAGTACAAATACTTTGTTACTGTAACTAAGTAGATTTACTTTACTATTTATTTTTCTGACTACTTTTTACTTTTACTCCTTACATTTTACACAAATATCTGTAATTTCTGCTTATTACATTTTCAAACCAGGGGGGCAGGGGGAGTCAAGGTGGAGTTGATGGGTCAAAGGGTGAGTGTGGAATCTGGAAAAAGAGACAGGCGATCGTCATGCCTAGACAGAGCTGGGGACTGGAAGGTCCAAGGTTAATCAGAATGCTCAGATGGAGCTGACTGATGATGAGCTGACAGACTGACAGGAACGAGCGGAGACGAGGCCAAAGAACAGGTTGAGTCTGGAAGAGGAGTTGGGAGAGGAAGGCTGGGTGGAAACTCAGGGGACTTCAAGATGGGTGGAGATGCAGGTCATTTTAGGTCTGTGCGGAACCACCAGAGACACAGGAGAACAGGAGCTGGGTGGAACCAACATGGATGGAAGATTCAAGGAAATAACCTCTAAACACTCAAAATAAATTTTAGGCCAGGCTCAGCTCACCCTCAGTGTAGGTGGGGGTTACCGCTATGCCCTTGAATTCCACAAGCACTCCCTTGATGATGGACAATGTTTCCAGTAATAAACAGTATGGCTAATTTAGATGCAATATCAGACATGTTACATTGACATACATTGTACAAGATACATTGAGCATCTCAGTTACCTTTAAATTATGTTGATATGTTCTGTAGAAAGATTTTTAAAAGTAAGATATGATGGCTAATTTTTAGCTCAGGGTTGAACAGCTGAAGGCATCATGCATTATAGGCAAAATGATGTAATTAATGTGGTTCCTCATATGACCTAATTTGACTATGATAAACATGGTCATTGAAGGTCATTAATCATGTTTCCACTCTCAAATATTTTGCTACCCTTCATACCCAGAATGTTTCTCTGTCCAAAGCTGCTCTCAGTGGGATCACTTAAGAGATAATTATATTGTAATGACAACACTTTAATTAAACCCCACTGACCATACAATTACAGATTCAGTCTGTCTGATTAAAGCTTTAACTGACCTCTTCAAAAATATATATATATTTTTTTTTAAATATGATGAAAACAGTCATTCAATCATTCAAGACAAAACAAACACACTATTCAAACCATATTATCTTAGCTTTAAATCTAATTCAAATGTTTCTTTCAAATGGCTGACAAATTTATCAAACACTCTGAACACTTACTATACAGTGTGATTTATTAAAAAACAATATAACCATGACATCTTACTATTTGAGAGGGTTTTTATTAGATCAACCCCTTTAGGTTTTGAATTGTACAATATAATACTGTTATGGAGTGACAGAGGTGAGAAGTGGGCAGATCAATCTGCATAGCTTTTATTAATAAACAAAGATGTGGTTATACACAGGCTGGGGTTGAACAGTGGCGAACAGGTATATGAGGGCAAGACACGAGTAATGTGAGAACAGGCGAGGGTCGATCAATGGCAAATGTAATCCAGGGGTCTAGGAAAAAGGGTAATCGAATGAGCATACGAGAGATCCAGGCAGGCAGCGAAACAGACAAGATGAGAAAACAAGGCTAGGAAATACAAAACTCTGAAAAACTAGACTAGAACAAGACTAAAGAAACTCGGAGGGCTCCGTAGAGTTGCTAACACTTTAGGAGTGCTAAATGCAATGCAATACTCAGCAAATAGGAAGAGGAAGGCCAAGGCATATATAGTGTCTGATTGGATGCAGCTGTGTGTGTATAATCAGCCCAATAGGCCTATTTCACAATGAGATGTCTGCAAACCGGAAGGAAAAACTCTTTTCTGGAAAAAGCACTGCCAGAACGGCAGAGACTAAAAATAGTCAATCTTGTAGTACATATATATATATATATCAGAGGTTGCACTAGACTTTAACATTGTGTCTGTCATTTTAACAGACAGGGTCGTAAAAATTCCTTCATAATCTATTATTTTCCGTCAGTTTAGGTTTCATATTTTAATTATAAGAATGCATTAAATTGCTTATATTTTTGTTCACATCATTTTTAATCATAAACCTACAGGACGACAGTGCAGTGTTTAAAAACAACAAAATACACTAGGGCTGAGTAAACAAACAAACAAAAAAAAATCTTATTAATAGATTCACATTTTTGTATTGATTCTTAAATCTGTGTAATGTGAACATCAATGAAATAAGAGGGCGACATCTGGTGGTGAGCGGATCGAAGGCCACAGGCCAGATTCGTGACAAATACAATGGTAATAGTGATAGTTTAACGTGCAGACTTGCAGAGTGAAAATTTAACAAGTAACCTGCATTACCTGGACAAGGTTTTTGTACTTCCTGTCATATACCTTTCAGACCTCTTAATGTGGTTTACATAAAATTATCCAAATGTAAATGTCTTTAACCTAGTTGTAATGTCAATTTACAATTTCATATATTTGCATAATTCTTTCTTTTATTTTTATTTTTATATTTATTTATATACATATATATAGAGAGAGAGAGAGAGAGAGAGACTAACAGTTTAGAATGTTACTTAGCAATTATAGGCCTTAAAAGATAAGTTGAAAGCTAACAATTAACCAAATTAAGTTACCTGAAATTTCTCTAAATTCATTTACTAGTCTCTAACTGTTTGCAATTTGGAATTTTATTTATTTTTACCAATTCACACTGCACCAATAGATACCAACAAATGGCAACAAACAGGTTTGTCGGGTTTTGTCTGATCAATGTGTGACCACTGTTTGGTTGCTTGTTTTCAAAGACTGAACATGGTGAATCAGGGTTTGTCGGGTCTTGGGATGTCTGAGAAGTGACATACTGTATTTGGGCGGCTGTTGGAATTGGTCTGTGTCTGTCAGTGTATAGTGAACTGGACTTTAGTCCTGCTTCAGATAGAGTCAAAAACAATCTTTTCAACTATCTTTTCATTCCACACCCATCCACTATGCAATGGCCTTGCATTCAAATTCAGGAATTATAAACCAGTCACTAAAGTACTATAAAAAAATAATTTACTCCTGATTTGTATAAAACTCCATACTTTACATGTATGTATGTATGTATGTATGTATGTAATTTGCTACAGGTGCCATTAAATAATTAGGTCACACAGCATTCACTGGTATAGTAGCAAGTATTTTTAGTGCACCATTAAATGATGAAACTCAAAACATGTAATTAACACATCATTAACTTGTTTTCACTCTTAATATGGTCCCTTGACCATTTCAGGAAAGTGTCTTGACCACCACATCTCCCAGTGGGCTGAGATAAATGGCCCTTCAGGTTTAATTAGCTATTACAAACAACAGTTAAGTCCCTCTGGTCATAAGGTCAAAAGGCCAGTCCCAGTTAGGCTTATGACTGATGATTTAGATGAACAATATTGCATCATTATATAGATTGTGACACTGACATGAATATGGGAACCATTGTGTATAATGTTATTATATGTGTATAATGTTATTATTATTATTATTATTAACTAGCTGCTTATTATAATGCATATTACTAGCATATTGGCTGTTTTAGTATTAGTACTTACAAAGCACATATTAATGCTTATTTTGCATTACCATATTTTTGATCCCTTAATCCTTCCCTATACCTAAACCTAACAACTATCTTACAAACCATTAATAAGCTGCAAATTAGGAGTTTATTGAGGGAAAAATCTCTAATTAACAGTAAACATGTGCTCCCTATTCTAAAGTGTTACTTAAAAAGAAAGTTCTTTAGAGGACATACTATAGACCACTATACTATAGCTCAAGGGTCGGCAACCCTTTTTAATTTTTTTTAATTTTTTTTTTTTAATTTTTGTGGTTAACCACTGTGCCAATACCACCCCTCTTTTTTTTTATTTGTTTTGTATTTTTACAATACATAAACATATTTTGATTATAAGGTAAAAAAAAACATTAGTTTTTTTTTTTTTGTCCAAATAGTTTCTAAAGATTATTTCGTAAACTGTTTTTTTTTTTGCAACCGATGCAACCGTACTGAAGAGTGTGTGTGTGTGTATCTGACAAGGCCAATGCATTAAAACCATTCAGTTTAATCACCATTCTATTTTAATGCAATGCTTTAATTGACACACAAACACACACACACACACCACTCGCACACAGAGATCGTAGATCTCTACGTAACATTCAGAAGCTCGTAAACTCAGCTTCATTGATTGTGCAGAGAGAAATGCTGTTCTCACGCCATATCATAATTACCATAATTTTGAGATGATGACATATGACGTTCTGCTCTGAGCTGAGGCAAGGCAAGGCAAGTTTATTTATATAGCACATTTCATACACAAAGGTAATTCAAAGTGCTTTACATACAAGGAAGTAGAATAATCATAAAAACAATAATAAAAACAATAATCACAAAAAAGGAAGTAGAACAATCATAAAAACAATGATCACAACAATAAAACAAGAAAATGTAAAAACTGATTGATTTAATGATTTAAAAATGATTTAAAAATTGATTTAAAATAAATTTAAGACAGTTAAAAACAGAAAATGATTATACATAATGCAATCAGTTCGGACGAAGCACAGTGCTCATTCAGTAAATGTACAGCTAAACAGATGAGTTTTGAGTCTAGATTTAAATGTAGCTAATGTTTTAGCACATTTGATCTCTTCTGGAAGCTGGTTCCAACTGCGGGCAGCATAATACCTAAAAGCGGATTCCCCTTGTTTTGTGTGAACCCTTGGTATTTCTAACTCGATCCTAATGATCTGAGTGGTCTGTTAGGTTTATATTCAGTGAGCATATCTGCAATGTATTTAGGTCCTAGGCCATTGAGTGATTTATAAATGAGTAAAAGTACTTTAAAATCAATTCTAAATATGACTGGAAGCCAGCGTAGGGACCTGAGGACTGGTGTGATATGCTCAGATTTTCTGGTTCTAGTCAGAATCCTGGCAGCAGCGTTCTGGATGAGCTGCAGCTGTCTAATGGTCTTCTTGGGAAGGCCAGTGAGGAGACCATTACAATAATCCACCCTGCTTGTGATAAAGGCATGAACAAGTTTCTCCAAGTCTTGACTGTAAACAAAATATCTAATTCTGGTTCCAGCATATACCTGTTCCTCCATTTTCAGCTGTGAGAAGCTTAGAAGTGGAGATGCTGGAGAGAGGGATAAGGTGTCTGGTGAGCGGGGCTCTGGCTCTGGTGTTTCCGGTGGCTGAAATATGTTGTCCTGGCTTTCCTGGCTGTTTACCAGAAAGTTGTCCTTCGGCATTACAAGTTCTACAAGGACGTGACCGCATTTTACAAGTTGGAATCTCGTAATTACGGGACTTCCGATATGGCGTGAATGCCCCTATAGACACAGACACATGCGGACATCTGTAGACTAGCACAAATTAATTCTCACACTTTACAGTTTTTCTCAGTCTCAAATCATCCTTAACATTTGCAAAGAAGTATGTGCATTTCTCAAAACAATTTGTACAAACAGCACAACACAATGGATTACCTACAAAAGCCTGTAACTTACTCAAAATCTTTAGTTCATCTATCAAAAGTAAGTATGCATGTCAATAAACATATCAGTGCCATCAGAATGAAAAGTCCTTGTGTCATTGTTCACAAACAAGATAGTCAAAATGCTTAGTCATGTCTGTCACAGGGAGAAACGGACGAGAGGCGAGCGGATCCATTTGCGAGCTTTTATTATATGGACGAGACAGATACATAGTCGAGCAGGCAGGGTCGAGACAGGAGCAGACAGGTGTATCACAGGCAGTCGAAGAGAATAATCCAATAAACAAGAGCGATAATCCACAAGGCAGGCGGCTAGTCAGAAGAAAACGAGAAAACCAGGCGAGAGATCAAAAACTAGGAACAGGGCACAAGAAACTAGGAAACGCTAACGATGGGAATAACAACAATACAATAACAATCCGTGGTTTGCATGGGGAAAGACCAGGGCTTTTATGGTGCTGCTGATTGGTCGCATGCGCAGACGCGATCAGCATAATCCATGACGGGAGATGTAGTCCGGGGTGTAGTACAACAGTCAGAGTGTGACGATAGGGTGAGAGTGACATCTGGCGGTGAGCGGACAGCGGGACACCGACCAGATTCATGACATTGTCAATCAAACAGTGTATTCTATTAGCATTACCTGATGTAAACTATAGCAATAGTTTGCATGACAGTTACTGTATTGAAATGCAGAAGGCTGCAATTCTTATGTGTGCCATATATCCATTTTAAAAGTACAAATGTACAAATTACTGTATGTGAGATACTGATTGAAAGAGACTGGATAGGACAAAAAAAGAAAAAAGAAAAGAATAAAACACATTACAGAGTCATTGTGATAGACAAGAAAAAGAAATATCCCTGATAGTACACGTACATCACTAAGACGTCTATTTTACATCTACATTTACATCTGCAAGATTTATTTTTTAGAGTGTTCGCTCATCTGCACGTTTCCTACCAGGTATACTTTTATTTTATACTTTTACTTTTATTTTATATACTTTTATTAGATGTCTTTACTGTAAGATGTTTATGATTTAGAGTGTATGTAAAACTGACATCTCACAGATGTCTTTCAGATGTTTGTACATGGCAGATGCACAAAAGCAAAAATACAAAATTAGAAAGGCAAACACAGGAATCACCCCTTAGGCAGAACTTTTTTTGCATACAGCACTGTTTGAGGAATTTCAGAGAACTGGTTTGTTATTGTTTAATCTACATTCCCTTATTAGTGAAAGTCAAGATTTACCTGCACAATGCATGGCAAATTTACAAATAGAAAAAGTAGAAAATATACTTGACAACTATATCAACCATTTTGCATTTAATGACTTATACGATGACTAATGACTAGACGTTTTGAGGGGTAAGGTAATGTAGGAAAACGCAGACAAATATACATAATCAATTGCATAAATGTACCAAAGCAATTGCAACTTGTTCAAAAGAATGAGATACTGCTATTATGATGTGCACAAGTGACTAGATGATATGGAGGTTGAAAATGTAGTTTTGAGAATTTCATTTCAGATTTGAGAAATGTACCAAAGCGACTGAGAAAAACTGTAATAGTATTTATAGCTCCCAACAGGCTGTGTGACAATGAGAAGTTATTACCTCAAAATGTACGTCAATATGCAGTTTTCCCCATTACTCGCGTGCCAGTGATTATCCCTCTGCGTACCATGGTTGGCACGTGTGCCGTAGGTTGCCGACCCCTGCTATAGCTCTACTATAGACATAATGATTTAACTCAGTCTTTGTCTTTAAGATTTTTCTTATTGGTCAGTGCCTTGTAGACTTGAATCATTAAAGTCTGCACTTATAAAAATAAAACATATTTGATGTTTTCTAATACTTTTTGCACATCCATATTGCATGGATATGTCCAATGCACATTTTAAACACAAGCATATTTGGTGACACTTTATATTAAAGCATTCTTACAGTGTAATTATATAATTAAGTAATGAGTAATATTAATTAGCACATGTGCTTAGGGCTAGAGTTAGGATTAGAGTTAGGAACCACGTTCCTGGAGGCCCCCCAGCACTGCATTTTTTGCATCTCTCCTTTGTCTGACACACCCATTTCAGGTCTTGGAGTCTCTACTAAATGAGCTGATTATCTGTATCAGGTGTGTTTGATTAAGGAGACATGGAAAACCTGCAGTATTGGGGGTCCAGTGGTTGAGAACCACTACTATAGACTACAAGAGAAAGCCCTTTGTGACTCACTATAACAGGGGTTCCCAACCCTGTTCCTGGAGATCAAACTTCCTGCAGAGTTTAGTTCCAACCCTAATCAAACACACCTGTCTGTAATTATCAAGTGCTCCTTCAGATCCTAATGGACCTTTATCGCACCGGAATTGAACACTGGAAGCGCTCGTCGAAGCAGTGTATCGATTCTTCTGGTTATGTATATTTTTCAATATGCTGTAATCACCTAGTTGAATAAAAGCCTGTTAAAATGAGCATCCGCAGGATGATGTCAAAATCCAGACATTTTCAGAGACAGGCGAAGAGATATTCTGATGATTACTGTGCACAGAATTTTCTAAACTGAACGGAACTTTAATTAATGTACCGATCTGAGAAACCCATGGCTCCTAAACATGCGTGATTTCACCACACTGCGTCAGTGCTGCAGTGTGTGTGAGACCTGATGAATAAGATCAGAATCAACATATTTATTCATTTGTATTACATTTTAGTCTTTATTCTGTCATTTTTCATTCACAGTCATTTCACTGTATGTAATTCACATATTTATGCCAAAATCCTTAATTAATACTCAGAGTCACGCTGTCAACACGTTAAACTGTTTAAGATTAATTAGCTAAAATGTTCAACATTGCTATTTCTTTAAGGCAATGCCCGCGCATTCATTCATCTATTTTAATACCGCTCTTACGAAAATTAACCATGGTATGTGTAGTAAAACTGTGGCAATACAAATGGAAATCAGTCCGTGGAAAAAATAAAATAAAATATAACATGGTTACTACATATTTACTATAGTAAATTCATGGTTAATTTTGTAAGAGTGTTTATCAGTCAAATGTATCTGAATGTAAACATTTGAGATAAAGGTCCATTAGCTGGTTCAGGTGTGTTTGATCAGGGTTGGAGCCAAACTCTGCAGGAAGGTTGATCTCCAGGACCAGTGTTGAGCACCCCTGCACTATAACTTACCTGGATCATACTGGTGATTCCCAGTTAAGCTAGTCAGGCCTGACAGGGTGGTGTGGTTATAGCCAGGACTTTCAGGTTCCCTTTGTGCCATTGTTTGCTTTGATAGCTCCATGCAAGCAAATGTACTAAACCTGCATGTCAGCATTTATGCATGAAGACAGAATAAGAATAGTTTTAGAGTTTTTAACTATACATTTGTTATTATATAAATATAATTTATATATTAAGCTTTCAAATTGAAACTTGGCTACATACAGTTTAACACACAGTTATTTGTGCATACTTACAGCTGTACTTAAAGTGAAATCAAGCAAAAAAGAAATATTCAAACACAGTAAGGTACTTTGCAAACCAGCAAAAGATTTAAGTAACAATAAGAATTTTTTTTATTTTTTATTGAATATCAAAGTTGAAATTGTTACAGGACATCAAGCAGATAATTATTTTTATGAAAACATCAGAAGTATGGTGTTTGTGCCTCATCATTTAGGACAAAACAAACCATTTCAGAAAAGGAAATTTTATGATAAACAACACTGTAAAACTAGTAAGTTTTTAAAATAATGTTACAGCTATGGTCTCTTTTAAGTACTTATTCCAGAAAATGGCCAACTTTTGATCGCTGAAACAAGGATGCAATATTTTTGCGAATTTCAGGTAAATTTAAGCCATAAATAAGGGGATTTAAAACAGGAGGGATAACCAGAAATTCAACTGAAAAAATTATAGCCACAATCTTCAATTTGTCTGAATCATACCTACTTAAAGCAATATCACAAAACGATGCTGTAGAGTAGTTAACAAAGCTCATAATGTGAGGAAGACATGTTTGTAATGCTTTGCCCCTAAATTCTTTGGAGCTTTTTTGACAAATGATCAAAATTCTGACATAAGTATAAAGAATGAAGAAGGCAGGAAGAAAAACTGTTGTCGTTGTGACAAAAAATCCAATGATGTTGTTACTCAATGTTGAAGTCCCACAAGAGAGTCGAACCACAGACCAGTTGGAACAGTACAGTCGAGCAATGTCAGTCCCACATAAAGGCAACCTGGCTGAGAACAAAATGATAAGACCCATAGAAACCGCTGCATAAAGTGATGCTAGTGCCATGTACAGTGTTGTCGCTTTTGAGGTCATAATTTTATGATATTTTAAAGGGTTGCATATGGCAACATATCTGTCATATGCCATCAGAGTTAATATTGTATATTCAGACATTGCATAAGTATAAATTGTAAAAATCTGAACAAAACACGCTGACCTAGAAATCATATTTGTATCAACAAGGAGATCAAACATTAACCTTGGAAAGAAACCAGCTGAACCATAGAGATCATTCACAGACAAACATGATATCAGTATGTACATTGGCTCATGAAGAGATTTCTCTTTAAACACCACAAACAAAATGACAGCATTAAATAATATAATTGCTAAATAAACTGTAAGTGTCAACATTAGGATAAGATATCTCATGTGAACAAAGTCTTTGAACAAAGTGAAATAAAAATACGAAGTCATGGTTCCATTTTCCATTTGGTGATCAAAAAGACAATGCAAGTGCCACTTAAAATAAATACTTGGATTCAGTTTTTGTCCATTATTTAAAGAGAAAAGCATCCAAGTAGTTCTGATGTGCCTCGCTCAGTCTAAAATTTCTTTGTTTACTCCAGCAATTTTTTTCAAAGTAACAATCAAGAGAGACGAATAGTGAATTGTTGCCGCTGCTCTGAGGCAACTGCTTAATTGGCTGTAAGCAGATTATATAACAAGAGCTGACACCATCTGCGTCTTTGCCAACTGTACACTTGGGAATTAGCCACATTATTATTATTATTATTTTTTTATTTTTTTTTGCTGTTCATCAAGTTCATCAACTACAATCAAAACCTTTATCTTTTACAGGGTAACAGCTGGTTTTTAAGTGATAAAATTGGCTTTGATACTATAAGCACATCTTGTATGATAACTTGTAACAAAGCAGAGAGGTAATTGGCACAGGTTACTTTAAACTACACAATATGACAAACTGAATGTAGCTAGGTATATCTTGACAAAAGATATGATATTAACATATAACTCAGCAGTAAAACCCAATATAACCAGAATGCAATGGAAGAAAAGTTATCCTTGGGCTCAAAAAGCTATGAGTTATGCTCCCTAATCTGTGATTGAAAAAAAATTATCTATATATATATGGCTTCAGTAGGTTCCCCTTCAGGAACTCGAGCTGCGTCGAAACGCTTGGGGGACGCCCTCAGCGTAAGCACGCTCTGAATCACATGTGTAATCAGTCCAATAGAGAAGCGAGACGTCATAGGCGGGTGACATCTCGGACCAGGAAGCTATAAAGCATGTGCGCCGGAACCTTCTTTCATTCAGCGAAGCGCTCTGTGTGTGTCTGTTCGTGTCTGTTTTTTGTGCCAGTTTGCACAGATTTTTTTGAGACACTGTCTGATAAGAGTAAAAAAGCAAAAGATAAAAGCAAGCCACGTTACAGGCAGTGTGTTCCTCCCTGCTCACGTTACATACCAAGCGGGGATACACACAGCATGTGCGTGGTTTGCTTGGGAGCGGATCACGCAGAGTCGGCTCTCGAGGGGGCCGACTGCCCGCGTTGCGAGCGGTTTTCCCTGCGTGCTCTCCGCTCCCGGAAGGCTCTCTTTAAGGAGGGAGACTTCACCAGCATTCCTCGCGGGTCTGGCCCCGCTTCCACTGAGGCGGAGTGGCAGCTGCACTCATGGGGTTCACAGTTGGATCTGCTGGAGGCAATGGAGACGGGTGACCCCCTATCTCCTTTCTCACTCGGTAGATCCGGGGCCCATTCTCAGGGATTGGAAGCCCGCTCTGCGGTTTCTTTCCCCCCGGGAACGGCCTCAATGGTCCGTATTTATTCCTCCAAGGAGGCCGATTTGGAGAGCGTTGAGGTTGCCCCGCATTCGCCCCAGTATGAGGAGTTGTTGGAGGTGGTGACTCGTGCGGTAGCCAAGCTAAACATCGACTGGCCCGCCGAGAAAGAAGCCGAACCGCAGCGAAGCAAACTAAATGAATGCCTCTTCGTCCCCACTTCTGACTATTATGGGAATGTGGCGGGGCCAACAGAGAGCGGATACAGAGCGATCCCTCAGGTAGAACAGACGTTCACGAGCTATCTGTCTCTGAAGGCTCCGGTCTTACCCTCCAAGCCGCTGAGTACAACATCAGCGCTGATGGGTAAGTGTTACTCGGCAGCAGGTCAGGCTGGTGCTTGCCTACACACCATGGTGGGGTTGCAGGCATATCAGGCTGACTTGCTTAAAGAGCTAGATGAAGGCGACGAGATTAAAAGAGATGACATCTCAGAGTTAAGGAGAGCCACTGATCGGTCTCTCCGTGCCAGCAAAGAGACCGCACCACATTCCACGATGTCCGTCTCTCCTCAGTGCCTTCAGGAGACCATCATGCACACCCTGCAGGTGTTCCAGGACGCAGTGGTCTCCGGCTAGCTCATACCTCAGTTTCTTCCGCCCGGCAACGTAGCGGAGCTGGAGAGCTCACCACCCCTGCGGGGGTCTCTAGAAAAGTTAGGTCAGTCGGTTCCTGCCGGCACGCCGTTACAGGGCACCGAGCTAGCAGGCTGGTCTCGAAAGACTGGTTCAATTAGTAGACTGGTTCAATTAGTAGAGCGAGGTTATCGCATCCAATTCGGCGCTCCGCCACCACCTTTCAGCGGGGTTTTTCCTACTCTGGTGGGCCCCGAGCAGGGTCTGGTAATGGAACAAGCAGTAGAAACTCTTCTGAGGAAGGAAGCCATCGAGGTGGTCCCTCCTCAAGACAGGGAGTCTGGTACTTCATTGTTCCGAAGAAGGATGGGGGCCTGCGTCCCATTTTAGATCTGAGGCAACTGAACCGCTCAGTCATAAGGTTGAAGTTCAAAATCCTGTTCCGTTCGGCCTAGCACTCTCACCCCGCACTTTCACAAAGTGTGTGGATGCAGCTCTGGCTCCGCTGCGACTCCAGGGCATCCGCATACTCAATTACATCGACGATTGGTTAATTTTGGCTCAATCGGAGCACATGGCGGTTCAACATCAAAATGTTGTTCTCGCTCACATGAAAGAGTTGGGGTTGAGACTGAATGCCAAGAAGAGTGTGCTGTCTTCATTACAGAGAACCACCTATCTAGACGTAGTGTGGGATTCGACCACAATGCAGGCACGTTTGTCACCTGCTCGGATCGAGTCGATCCTCACCGCAGTCGCGAGAGTAAAAGAAGGCCGGTCACTCACTGTAAAGCAGTTCCAACGAGTGCTGGGTCTGATGGCAGCTGCGTCCAATGTCATACCTTTTGGCCTGCTGTACATGAGACCCCTACAGTGGTGGCTCAGGACCTAGGGGTTCTCCCCGAGGGGAAACCCATTTCGCATGATCAAGGTCAAGCTGCGATGCCTAAGTGCCTTGGACATGTGGAAGAAGCCTTGGTTCCTGTCTCAGGGCCCGGTGTTAGGAGCTCCTTGTCACCGCGTAACGCTAGCGATGGACGTGTCCCCCACCAGGAGCAGTCATGAGTGGCCACCCTGCCCGCGGTCTGTGGAGCGGTCGCCATCTCACTTGGCACATCAACTGCCTGGAGATGCCGGCTGTGTTTCGGGCTCTGAAACACTTTCTCCTGGACCTAATAGGCCACCATGTGTTGGTGCGCACCGACAACACAGCGGTGGTCTATTACATCAACCACCAAGGAGGTCTGTGTTCGCGCCCCTTATACAATGCCATGGTACAGACTTGGCCAAGGCTTCATCTGTACGCCTTTCCCCCGATCGCTCTGCTCCCGGGAGTTCTGGAGAGAGTGCGCCAAGACGGGGTCCGTCTTCTATTAGTAGCCCCGTACTGGCCAGCCCGAGATTGGTTCTTGGACCTGATTTCCCTTCTCGACGGCTCTCCATGGGAGATTCCCGTCAGGAGGGATCTCCTTTCTCAGGCACCATCTTCCACCCTCGCCCAGAGTTGTGGAAGTTATGGGTGTGGCCCCTGAGGGGGCACACCTCATAGCTTCCGGTCTCTCAGCCGAGGTTGTTGAGACCATCCTCCAATCCAGAGCTCTCTCCACGAGGAAACTGTACGCCCTGAAGTGGAAACTCTTCACTTCATGGTGCGGACACCACCAGCAGGACCCAGTTAACTGCCCAGTTGGTACAGTGCTGGAGTATCTGCAGGATCGGTTCTCTGCAGGGTTAGCCCACTCCACCCTGAAGGTCTACGTGGCGGCTATTTCGGCCTACCACGCCCCTCTTGGTGGCATGTCAGTGGGTAACCCCCTTGTAGTACGTTTCCTCCACGGTGCACTGAGGCTGAGGCCTCCAGTACAACCCCGGGTCTCATCCTGGGACCTCGCTGTGGTGCTAGAGGCTCTTTGTAGGCCCCCTTTTGAGCCTATTGAAGAGTTCTCAGATCATCATCTGTCCATTAAGACAGTTCTTCTTTTGGCGCTAATATCGCTTAAGAGAGTAGGAGATCTTCAGGCCCTCTCCGTGGCACCTTCTCACTTAGACTTTGCCCCTGGTATGGCCAAAGCCTTTCTTTACCCTAGATCTGGGTATATTCCGAAGGTCCCCTCTGTAGCACCACGGCCCGTTGTACTCCAGGCCTTTTGTCCTCCTCCCTTTCAGGAACTGGACCAGCAGAAGCATAACTGTATGTGTGCAGCGCTGGACTCATATGTCCACAGAGCTGCCATGTGGAGAAGGACTGACCAGTTGTTCATCTGTTATGGTCCCCCTAAGAGGGGTCTCTCTGCTTCCAAGCAGACCCTTAGCCGCTGGATTGTGGATGCAATCACTCCCTCTCCCTTGGGGGTTAAGGCCCATTCTACTCAAGGCATCTCTGCCTCCAAGGCCTTCATGTCAGGTGTCCCTATGCAGGACATCTGCAATGCTGCTTGCAAAATTCAAACCCAGCCCCTAACAGCTGATCAGAATCCTAAGCAGTCAACTGGTAAATCTCAAACAGGCTGACTTACTTAAACACAGCTACTGTCTGCTTGCTTCGCTGATTCCCCTGCATGTTGCTTTGCAACTCTGTTGTCATTGTTGCATACTCAGTTCTTGAGGATTTTGTGGTGCACTCCTATTCTTAAAATGCGTGGGTTGCCCCTGAAGCTGCTGCTGTTTCCCTGTCTTGGCTTTCATGGAGCTCATGAAAAGGACAGGGAATTTAGAACAGCCATACCGCTAAATGTAAATTTAAAAACATGCCAATAAAAGTTGACTTAAAGGTTTGGCTAAGGATTTTTTTTTTTTTTTGGAATCAAGAGGTCCTTGCTGAAATGTACTGAAGGCATAATCAGAACTGCCTTTGTACTGTTGCGAGAACATGACCATGGGCATGCTCTGCTCACGAGTTGTGTGCTTTTACGTGAAGCCGCGGCTCACCTCGACTGCTTCCTGTTCCGGTCCTTCTACTTCCGGGTATGAGACCACAGCGATGTGCATTAAAGGGGAGCAATAGGAAGCGAGGGAAGGTTCTGCCAGGTGAAAACCCCGCAGACCAGTCGCTCCTCGCGTCCCTCGGTCAAGTTTCCAGATAAGTTTGATAGTCTGTCTCAGCACAGCTTGATTTCCTATTCAAGGCTCCTAAAGGGGAAGAATGGGCACCAGCAGCATCACAAGGAGGGCGTGAGCCATCTAAAGGTGAGGCCTCGGCTGAGCAGGCCTCTGAGGGGGGCTGATTCTAAAATGGTGGCCGTGCTTAACAGGCAGCCAAGGAGATTGGAGTCCTGAACCTTCATGGCTGGATAATAGACATCTGAATAATGATCATCACACTCATTTCCAGTGCCTGTTTTCCCGGAAGTGCACAAGAAGTTGAGGAAATCACAGAAGGCTCTGTTTTTGGCCAAATCGTGATATACCAACTTCTCCTCTTCACCACCCTCGATGGGGGTCCAGCGAGGGGGGTTATGGAGGTTCCCCAAGTGGAGAGGGCGATTGTGGTGCACTCCCCGCAAAAAGCTGCCGTTTGACGGGATCCCCCCTCAGGCTCAGGTCTAGGGCCTGTATGTTCTCTCTGGGTGAGGGTTGACATCCAATCATGTGGCCGGTTCTCTCACAACAAGTTTTCGCAAGTAGAGGCTCTACCCTCAGATGGTCCAGCTGATTGAAATTGATTCGGCCAGGCACAAGTAGATCTGTTGCCTCAATGGAATCCCCTCGCTGCCAGTTATGGTACGGCCTGACCGAGGCTCCCTTGGTATGGATGCATTGGCGTACAGCTGGCCCAGGAGTCCACGCAAGTATGCCTCTTCCCCAGCGAGCCTCATTGCACAGACTCTGTGTAAGGCCAGGGAGGACATGGAACAGCTTTTGCTAGTGGCCCCATACTGGCCCAACAGGACCTAGTTCTCGGAGCTCGTGCTCCTGTCATCAACTCCTCCCTGGTGCATTCCTCCGAGGAGGGACCTCCTCTCTCAGGGGAATGGCACAATCTGGCACCTGCACCCAGATCTCTGGAACCTGTGTCTATGGTCCCTGGGCGACCAAGAGGACTCCAAAAACTTTCCACCCGCAGTGGTAAGCATTCTTATGCAGTCCCCTCCACTAGGTGGCTGTACATCCCGAAATGGCGCACTTTTGTAAATTCTGCTTCCACACCTAAGATCCATGTGGCAGCGATATCAGCCAACCATGACTTGGTGGAAGGCAGGTCTGTGGGGAAGCACAATTTGGTTATCAGATTCCTCTGAGGTGCCTAGAGGTTAAGAGATGCAGTGTTTCCCCTAAGACAGGCTCTGTCTCTAGGTTCTGAGTTTCGGTAGTCTCTCCTTGGAGCCCACCTCAAAATCATCCCTATGTAGCACTCCCTCTGTGAGTCCTTAGGTGGTTATTAGGTCCTTAGGTCCTTAGGTTATTAGGTCCTTAGGTCACATGTTACCTCCCCTTAGGGAACAGCCTGTGTCCCGGCATTCTTGCCAAGATTCTCAGCCATTTTTTCTACAGTTTTTTCCTACGAGGAAAGGCTTCGACTGAAAGACCTCTGCATTATGGCGGCTCTCCAGTGAAAGAGCAGGTCAAGTTCTTGGGTGTTGGAAGGTCACGAAGAGGTGAGGTGCATTTTTCTACATGTTGGCTTGTTGACATCTGTACCCTCGTTTAGTATAGGGACCCCTAGTGCCATACATTCGACACAACATCGGAGTGAATGACAGAAAGGGAATGTCTCCGTTACGTATGGTAACCCTCGTTCCCTAAATGAGGGAACGGAGACATTGTGTCCTTCATGCCACAACTCAGGACTGCCTCTGAGTGGATTGAGACACCCTTGACTCCTCAGAACAGAACAATTGAGCAGATGCCACGCTGGCCTATTTATACCCCTAGTGTCGTACACTCGACACAACGTCTCTGTTCGAGGGTTACCATACATAACCAAGATGGGTTTTTTTGTTTGTTTTTTGTTTTTTTGGTAAAACGAGAAAATTTTTTGTTTTTTGTTTTTTTGTTTATTTGTTTGTTTTTGGTAACAAGAAACTTCAGAAGTGATTCAGCAGCAAAGACTTTTATAATGAGAGGAGCTAAAACATTGTTGTATACACTTTCAACAACACCATGTAAGGTGCAACCAACATTGGCATTGACTATCACTGTTACCAGTAACAGTTGAAAGGATACTACCACAAAAATATCACTTTCCTCAGTAGATATTTAAACTATTTTATTCTGAATATGAGAATGAGCTGAAAAACGAATGCTGTATCAGATAGGTAATCAGTTCTCTCATATCACTCTCTCATAGCACTCAAAACTACTTCAAAGCTTCAAATCAACTGAACCAAATGCTCTGCAAAATGATTCACTCTTTTGAAACATTCAAATACCACACTCTGGTGACTCCTGCTGGTCAGAACTGTGCAAATGGAACAAATACGAAACCCACTAAAAATGTTATATTTAAGGTATAATCTATCAAATGTAATTAAATAATCATCTAATACCATTAAATATAAAGTTTTCACAGCAAAATTCCCAGTGTTAATTTAACATTCCGATTGTGGTCTTATATAAACACTGAAGCATGTATAAATATCATTAAAGAAAAATGTCTGATAAACAACTGATAATATACACAAAACCCACACACTTGAAACATCTTAAAATTATGAAGGTTATAAATTGATAGTTCACCAAAAATGAAAATTCTGAGAATGAGTAGATGATGACAGAATTTACATTTTTGGGTGAACTATCCCTTTTTATAGTGACAACAAAAACAAAGGAATACAAACGAAGCTGATGTGAAAAAAAAATGCTTTCATATTGGCAAAAGTATTTGATTATTTTACATTTTAAAATAACAACAATCAATCAATCAGTCAATCAATCAATAATGCATATATATCATCATACTGTCAGGTTTATAAACTTAAGTTTTGTCTTTTTTCTGTTATGTCTGTATTTAAAGTCATATTTAAAGTCTCCTTTCTGTTGAGTTTACTGTCGGTTATTGTTTAGAGTCACATGTGTTTATGTTACCCGGAGTTATTACCTTTCATGTATTGTGTGGATTATAATTAAAGAAAGTTTTGTGGATTATCTTTGTCTTCATTGGTGGAACCGTGACACATACAATATTAAATTATTATTACCATTATTACCATAAAGCACATTTCATATACCCAAACAAATTATATGGAGTGTTGTAAATATTATATTTAAATATGTTTGTGGTGCTTATCCTCAGTTAGCCAGTAAGTGGTGACATTGTGCTAAAATAACATGCCCTTAAAAATAAGGCACATATTTTTTGAAGGCAGGTCAGTTTTGGTTTTGATAAGCAACTTTCTCTTTTATGGAAAATAGCACTGACAGCTTCCATATTAGATTAGTAAAATGTGTTTCCTGACATAAAACAGTACATACTCATTCCCAGCACATATGTGGGAAAGCTCATTGTGCTTTTTACAATATGGTCTCGCAAAATAAGGCATTAATATGTGTTTCATAATTATAAGCAGTTGTGCTAGAAATATGCATGCTAATAAGCAACTAGTTAATAGTGAGAATCTGTCCCTAAATTAGAGTGTTACCCAATCATTATTTCTAAAAATACTGACATATAATTTGTAAAAAAAAAAAAAAAAAAACTATTTTATTTATTTCATTTATTTATCTATTTAAATTAGTATAATATTGGAGTTTTGATATAATATCACTGTCCAAATATGAGGTGCAGCAGATCAAAGATCACCTGAATGTAATGGGACCAAATAGCAGCACCAAATGATGTAACAAATGTAAACATGTCATTAACAAGCAATTAAGTTGTTTTCATATCTAATATGGTCCCTTGACCATCTCAGAAAAATATACTGTTACCACGTCTCCCAGTGGTCCAAGGTAAATGGACCTTCAGTTTAACAACCTTCAGTTTAAAAAAAAAAAACAAAAAAAAACAAACACTTTAATTAAGTCCCTTGGTCAAACAGTTAAGACCAGTCCCAATGAGGCTAATCACTGTGGTGTTAGATAAAGAATATGGCTTTACTAGAAAGAGTAGGCCAAGCAGGTGACATTGAGATAGGAATGGTGGTGGAAATGTGAAGACTAAAAAAAGTGGTGAAACAGGGTTTTATTCATATTTTACTTCAAATAACAAAAGTGTCTGAAGAAGTCCCAGAGAAGACTCCAAACATAAAATTCTCTTTTAAATGTACCACTTAAGATTTATGTAACACAGAGAAGCAACCTGTGAAATGTTACCGCAGTGAGGAATATATATATATATATATATATATATATATATCTCAACATGTAAGATGTATGATGTAATATACATATCAAAGATGTAAGACTTCTTTTATGTACGCAAAAGGCCTATTTCTCTCAAATATTGTTCACAAATATGTCTAATTCTGTGTTAGTGAGCACTTTGCCAAGATAATCCAATAAAACAGTTTTTGTATAATAGGTAGAACAATTCATTTCATTGTTAGTTTCCAGTCGGAGCTGTATACCTTCTAGCCACCACCCAGTTCTGGAGATTAAGTTCATGGGTTTATGTCGTCATATAATGAAAATAACCACTGATCTATATATAATGAGTGGATCGCTCATTGCGTTCTAAACTGCCGTAAGGCAGTGAAGCCACCAGAAGTGTTCGATCCGCTATCTTACTATTTCCTACCGGCAGAGAGCTCCATTGACTCACAGCTAACCCGCTGACATAAATCACCCGATTTTAAGCGTATCAGTCACACAGGACTAGTTTTTATGATATGTGTGTGTAAATTAATTTTAACTTAAAATCTTATCTGCAGTGTTTATCGTCTTTTCGAGCAGGATAAGCAATGTTTTGAAATCGTTCAGGTGGGTAGCTGTGCACTTGCCGACACAGTTCTGATCTAACACAAAATATATTTCTTAACGTAAGGAATTATGCAGGAACTAGTAAACATGAAAATATATCTGGAATTAGTATCTGAAATTGCTTCGAATATACAATAAATAATACAATACAAGCCTGTTATATTGCTCTATGTTGTACTGAAATTCAGATCTTGGAAATAAAGCTTGATGTCTTTAAATCCGTACCAAATGTAATTAGTCAGCGTTATTTCTCCAAGTTATGATGTGCATATTTTAATGTCCCTATAAGTGACCAACATCTATTTCAAACTCTTAAAGATTGCGCAAATTCTATTATATTAAGTGCTTTAAATTACATTTATCTGACTATAACACTACCTGATTTTGCTCAATTTCATCAATGAAAATAGTTTGAAACAAAGTCACAACTAAGCCGCATCTCTATTCAAACACAGCTGTGTTCCGTTTATGAATGAACTGGCGTTTTTAAAGAATCTGAGTCATTGATTCAATTACCCATTCGTAAAGAGAGTCGCTTCATTCCTGAATAAATTAATAAAATTCAGTGATAAAATCAGTGATTTACCGCCATATGCTAACAGTTTTAGTTTCATTTTTAAAGTTTCATTTTCATTTTATCTTTTTAGTTATTTAAATCATTTGATATTCCTATATTTAAAATGTTATATTTAACATTTTTGCATTATTAACGTTATTAACATTTATCTCAACATGAATGTTATGTAGGCTGAATTAAACATTTAAATCATTACCTGCTTCAAAATGATGTGAACGAAATCATTGTTGAAACATGCATTTAGCCTGTACGAATAAAAACACTATAACAAAACAGCATAAACAATTATTAACTGTACAAGGCAAATTATATGTATACAAAGCATAAATCTTTCAGTTTTCAGAATGAGCATTTTGTCATTTGTTAACATGGTGAACGTCCGATGTTTATCATGTTCCTCTGCTGTTCGCTACTGTAATGTATATGAACGTCTTTTTAATAAGCAGAGGGAATTCCGGACATTAAACAAATTAACGTTTACATGCTTAGGATGTTTGCGTTGTGAGAATGTACAGTGAGACGTCAGATATGAAAACGCTGACTTGTTAGGTGATGTTTTCTCATTAAAGTCATATTATTTCCTATTCGTTCAATAGAATGTTTGCGAGTACTAGGGAATAGCAATATGGCGGCGCAGTGGCTTCACTTCTATGACGTCATGAGCAATCCAGTTCAAATTTTAACGGAAGACAGTCACTGACAACAGAAGAAGCTGCTGCTGCATCAGTATGAGGTAAGTAATAGGGTTTTGATAACTCTTATAACATTATACTTATAAGAAGAAACGTGAAATGCACTTCAAAACTAAACTTTTGTTGTTGTTTGTTTTTTAACAAAGTTGTAGTTTCCTTTAGTCAGTGTATTGTTACGTTACTGCGGAGAATGAGCTCGACTGTAAATGAATAACTTAACGTTACGTTAACTGTCCCAGTTAGGTAGCTAGCAGTAATAAAGTAAATAAAAGTGAGCAGAAAGTAGTGAAACTGTTTAGAGATGTATTATAGTAGCCTATCCTTAATATTGTATGGTGAAATGTATATAGGACTATTTATATATGTTACTGAAATCACTGTCTCCCATTACTACAGGTTTAGAATTATTTTACAGTTGATGGAGGGTTCCGGACCTATTCTGACTACAGTTTGTTTGGTCGCACTAATGATTATCACATTTAACGTTATATGGGAAATGGCTAATGCTAAATGATACATTGGTGTTCATTTGAACCGCGCTGCACGGACCATTCAACTAGTCGGTTCAGTATGTAACGTTAGCTCAGCTGCAGCTCAGAGAGATGCACTCAAATTCGGTGAATTTGGATGCTTTAAATTGATCAAAAGTGATGATAAAGACATTTATGTTACAAAATATGTCTATTTCAGATAATGCTGTTCTTCTGAACATTCTATTCATCAGAGAAACTTGAAAAAATTCTACTCAGGTGTTTTCAGTAATAATAATAATGTTTTTTGAGCAGCAAATCAGCATATTAGAATGATTTCTGAAGGATCATGTGACACTGAAGACTGGAGTAATGATGCTGAAAATTCAGCTTTGAAAACATTGGACAATTACATTTTAAAATGTATTCAAATGGAAAGCAGTAATTTAAAATAATTTTGGATCAAATAAATGCAGGCTTAGTGAGTAGAAAAAAAAAATCTTTAAAAAACGTAAGAAAAAATCTTTTGATTAGTAGTGTAGGTTTTCCAACAATTATGGAAGTTTATTAGTTTATCTGTAAAATGTTTCTTCTTCTGCTTCATCTTATCACAGAGGAAGGAGTGAATGAAGGAAGTTTTATGCTACTGAATGACACCAGCATTGCTGCACTAATTCCAAGAACTCCTCCCACGTTTTTAGCATTTTCAACGGTGAAGCAGTGGAACAGAAGACCTTACTACAAGCAGTGGATCTGTGTTTCAAACATTTCTACATGTATGACATCAACTACCCAAAGCCCTCTGCACCCATTTGCAGCACACTGTCTTTAATATTCCATTACATTGTATGGGTGAAAATAATCAATTTTTATTTTATGTCAAAAATCATTAGAATATTAAGTAAAGATCACGTTCTGTGAAGATGTTTTGTACATTTCCTACCATAAATATACTAAAACTTAATTTCTGATTAGTAATATGTATTGCTAATAACTTGATTTGGACAACTTTAAATGTGATTTTCTCAATATTCAGATTTTTTTTTGCACCCTCAGATTCCAGATTTTCAAATAGTTGTTCTATCCTAACAAACCATATATTAATAGAAAGCTTATTTATTGAGCTTTCAGATGATGTATACATTTGAATAAAAAAAAAAATAATAATAATAATTGACCCTTATGACTGGTTTTGTGGTCCAGAGTCACATTTGTTGGTTTTAAATTCAGTGTATCTTGTAAATATGTCAGTTGTATGTGCATATTTGTGTGTTTTGAATGTAATACATTTACACATTCTTGTACACTTATTTTGTAAACATTTGCAGTATGAATTTATTGCACTTACTAAAACTGTTTTACATTTCAAAATATATTTGTTAAAAATATATTTTTGCATATTTAAATAAACAAAAATGTATTTGAAAACAAAGTAGTGTTATAATGTAGTTTTATTAAGTAATTTTATTAAAAAAAAAAAAAAAAAGTGATGTAAATTAATCTAAATAATTAACTCAACTGTTGGGTAACTTTTAACCCAACTGGATTTTAACCAAATTCATTGGGTTAAAATAACTCACAGATGGGAAGGTGATATACCAACCCATAGTTGGGTTATTTTTAATCCAACATTTTTTAGTGAGTTAGAGACAGAAATGACATGCCGTTGTGTAAATAAGATAAATAACATAAGGCTATTTTGTTTGTTTAATAAAAGAACAAGGTATAGACCTGTTCCATAGGAAAGGTAACCTTAAATGATGTCTGTTGCGATCTGGTGCTATATAGAAAATAAAGTTTACTTGACCTTCAAGGGGGGCGGGGGCTGCCCCTATTATAATGGCAGGGGAAACACTGCCATGTAATTTCACCTCAGCTCAGAATGATTTTATGACGATTAATGTAAACACAGCCGACTGTGAACACCCTTATAATTCATTTAGCCTCTTTGAATTATATGAATAATTATTTTAGGTTCAAGAGCGTGTAAGGATTTGGAAACAAGCCGAGCACGACTGTTTCTAAAGCAAGCAGTATCATCTGCTGTTCAAAACTAAGCTCAGAATCAAACTGAGAAGGAATCACAATGTGTTTGGAAAATCTCAGAATCGATGCTCAATCATTTCTCGATTCGCGTTGCAACAATTTATCGTCCCATCCCTATTACCAGCCCAGTGAGACAGGAACTCACGACTTACCACTTAAGTGTTCATTAGGTGTGTGGATACACTGTGAGGATAAACACCAAAGACTTTTTTCACAGCCCATTTTGCTAATATGTACCAAGGGCACTAGTATAAGAGGACAGACAGTATACAGTAGGCATCTTGTTTAGCATCCTTTTTCAATATCAATTTCAATATCAGTATATCAAAGGGGTGGCCAACGTTAGTCCTGGAAAGCCACGGTCCTGCACAGTTCAGCTCCAACCATAATCAAATGCACCTGAATGTACTAATCAAGGTCTAAGAATTACTAGAAATCTACAGGCAGGTTTTTTGTCAAGGTTGGAGCAAACTGCAGGACTGTGGCTCTCCAAGACTGACGCTGTCCAACCCTGGTATTTTAGTATCAATGCTCTGTTTCACACATACACGTCTTGTATGTGTGTATATAGTGTATGGCTTTATCTAGGTAAATATAATGCATTGTAAGAGTAAAAAGAACATAAAAATGGAACTGATTCATAAACAACCCTTTAAATTACCCTTTAAATATGGAACATTGAAGTTAATTAGTTTAGTGAATTAATTTAAGATGAGAGTATGTAAGGTTAAAGGTTAGCCAAATGTTTATCACCAAATGATGTAACTCAAGAAAGATAAACATGTTTTTAAGCCCTAATATTCTCTCTTGGCCATCACAGGAAATCCTCTTGTCCAACACATCTCCCACTGGGTCAAGATAAATGGACCATTAGGTATAATTACAACACTTCAATTGAGTCCCTTTGGTCAAAAGGTCAAAATGCCAGTCCCAGTGAGGCTTATTAGTGATGTTGTAGATAAAGAATATTGCATCATTGCAATGGAAGTCAAGAACTTGACAAAGAGATAGAACAATTAGAGTAAATGTAGAGTTAGTTCCTAGTTAAAGAAAGAACAAACTATAAAAATTTGTTAAATATTTTTGGAGCAAAATATTTGGTGTAAAAGGAATTGATAGATTAAGTTTTATTTTAATTAATAACATAATGTTTATGGGTATGCCATAAAATTTACAGTGATCTTCAGGTTTCACAATAATTATGAATTAGAGATATAAAAATATGTTTCATGTGGCAGCTGGAAAGACAGGCTTGAAAAGAAAGCTGTTACTCACAACAACATTCTTCCCCAACTGATGCGAGAGATTCCCAGTTATGCTTGTCACGCCTGACAGTGTGGTGAAGTGACTTACCCCTTGCATTGTTCATTCTAACAGCTCTGTGCAGATGTATCTTAGCAAGGCCACTTTAAAAGGTGACACTTTAGGATAATGCTCCATCTTTAGGCAACTTTGCAGGAAGTCATTCAAATCTCAGTCCTAAATTAGCACATTATTCCAAAGTGTTTTCACCGTAAATGACCGATCTAACAGTCTATGATCTCTATGCCATTTTCAAAGAATGTTGGATATCAGTTAGATGTATTTACACAAGTGACCATTTATTTCCCAAGTGATTGCATATTGTCACGATCACCAGCCTACTGATGGCTGTTTTTAAAACACTGCTTCATGAAGCTTTGCTTGCGAAACATTTGTTTAGAAACTGCCAAGGACACGTGACTTCAGTAAACATGGATTTGTTACATTATAACTCTTTCAAAACGTTTTGAAATTTCAATGGTTTGCAGGTGAAGGGGGGCAATCTCTGTAAACCCATGCATTATGCCAGTTCATTAAGATGGCCCACCAGTGCTGAACCATCGAACCAACAGTCAACGTTTTTTTTAAACTGATCTCAAATCAGTTTCATCAATTTCTAGACATTTTTGTCATTTGTGTAATTAGAATGACGAGAAATATTGTATTTAATAGGCTAGTCTCTTATTGGCTTGTTTAGACAAGCTCTACATGAAACAGACAAAACAAGCCCTGCAAATGAATAAAAATAATAATTAAAAAAAAAAAAACACACACACATACAGACACTTCATATTTAAGGGCATTTTGTTATTTTGATTGCATTGATGTATTATAATTTTCAATAAAATATTTGTTATAGGTTTGTAAAATGTTTTAGAAAAAATGTTTTATGCATTTTTTTAAAGCCTCAGTTGCATTTATACTAGAGATGCACGATATTGGATTTTTGCCGATATCCGATATGCCGATTTTTTTTTTTCATCTCATTTTGGCCCATACCGATACTGATATATATCCTTTTGTTTGGAAAGTTAGTTTTTAACAATAACTTATTTGTTAGGATTAAATAAATAGTAATGAGTGGTTTACATTCAATCCCTTTTTTCCATCAGTAGGCTAGCATTATTTATGATCGAAATTTTGTGAATTACTTTTGCTATAAGCTGAATTTCGGATGCTTTCACTTTCGAATTCGCAATCTGAAAACAACATTTCAAAATGAAAACAAAAAGAAAAGTAGAACTAAACTGGGTGACTGTGAGGGTGTTTTGCGGGACATGAGCAGGACATAATTCATTGCTACAACTTCTTAATTCGTTCCTACAATTTATTAATTTATTAATTTGTAAAATGAGGGAACAAATTAATATGTAGTATTAACGAATTATTAATTTATTCCCACAAAATATTTTATTTCCCACCCGCAATTTATCACAGTAAGAGATACGAAAACATGGATTAAAAGTGAATGACAAGAAAATAAACCTGCGAAATTAAAGGGTGAGAAGGGGATGATTTGTGAAAAGAAACTATAAATATTATTAAGTTTGTGGCAATTCGTGACCAACCGGGAAAACAGGACACATAGCCGCTTATGGCTTTAAATGTATGGGCTCGCACGGCATGAATCCAAAAGCATGGTCGCTACTAACATTTGCCTGCTAACCAATTATTTATCTTATAAAGAATGCTTTGTACCTCACTTGTGTCATAATATTCACGTAAAAATGTTTCAACTTTGTGCTTTGCCGTTCCGCCGCCGGAGAAAGAGAATTCACTGACCGCGCGCTGTAATTACTTTTGGGATCATTTTATTTTAAATGCAGATCATGTCATTTGCAAACATAGCCATTGTGTTTAAAAATACAACAAAGACCATTTAAAAGGTGCATTTAGCGATCTAGTGACTGGATATGAAACAGGCAACAGTAAATGATCCCAAATGGAACAACGGCGCGCTTTCTCCTATAGCCACTGCTGCCACTGCACGTGCTATTGCTCCGCATCCTTCTGTATGTGCATTCTCAGTTTAAATGCAGTGATCCAAAACAGTGAATCTACTCCTCATTCAGTCAAAACTTTGCTTCAAGAATGAGCCACACTGCTGACATGATCTAATCCCTAGCGCACCTTTAGCACATGTGAGTTAACATATTCATCTTATCGGCAAGACATATCGGCATAATTTTTCATATCGGGCCGATGCCGATATTTACAATTAACGCCATTATCGGCCGATTATTATACAGTTTTCATACATTTTTGACCAGCAGGTGCACAAAAAAAGTGACTCACAATTTGCATACAGCCCCCTCTCACATTATCCACATTCATTTTTAAACAGGCAAAGGGCTGTCTTCTGTCTGAAGCTGCATGAAGACACAGGAAATTGTAAGATGTATGTCTCCATCATTATTATTATTGTTATTATTTATTTTATTTTCTTTTTAGATTCTATTCTATTTTAGATGTATTATATTGTTTAATGTATTTTGGAAATAACAATAATGCACTGTTTTTCTTCCTATTCTTGCATTGCAGGGTCATATCACAAAGCAAAAACCTTAATATCTCCTTCACTCTGGGTGCATACATTAGAATTCGTGAACTGAAATATCTTTTTATTGTCATGCTATTTTTACTTTACACAGTCATTATCACTGCTAATTCACTGATCATCTTTGTAATATGCATTGAAAGAAAACTGCACAGGCCAATGTATGTCTTCATCTGCAATATGGCATGTATAAATTTATATAGAGGCACAGCAGTTGCACCTTTTGTCATAATTAGATTTATCACAGAGGATTATCAAATACCATGGCTTTCTTGCATTGTACAAATCTTTTTTATATACACTTACGGTGGATGTGACATAACAAACCTAACAGTTATGGCTTATGATCGATATATTTCTATATGTTATCCTTTAATGTATGACAAAAAAGTAACTCCTACAAAAGTTATTATCGGCATTGTATTTACATGGCTTTTTCCCTTCTTCCGATTTACCATGACTCTCTCACTCACAGCAAACATTGACATCTGTGGAGTCATCATTGAAAAGGTCTACTGCGATAATTATTCAGTAGTGAGGCTATCATGCTCTGATATTTCATATTTCAACATTTTTGACACAACAATGATATTTTTTTCAGTCGTACTACCATTTTTAATTATTTTCTACTCTTATTTAAGAATCATCCTAATCTGTTTAAAACTGTCAAAAAGAGGACGAGTCAAACTCTTTAGCACTTGTGTCCCACATCTAATGGCATTATTGAATTTTTTCATTGGGAGTTCCTTTGAACTTTTCCAAAGCCGGTTTGCTATGAGGCATGTGCCTTACACACTTCGTGTAATACTTTCTTTGTATTTTCTGATTTTGTCTCCAATAATTAATCCAGTTGTTTATGGTATGAGAACACAGGCTATAAAGGAAGCTGTAGTAAGAAGACTTTGTAAGAACTTATATCATAGGAAATCTGTTGTGAACTGCCAAAGTAGAACATAAACACATAAAAAGCAGTTTTGTTTTGTTTTTTGTTTGTTTGTTTTTTTGTTTTGTTTTTGTTTTTTTTTTATTTTCATGTATTGTTGCCAGTATACCAACTTTATGTTAGTAAAGTAATCCCATTTTTAAATAAGTGACACAATCAGTCACACATCAAATTAAAGTAATAATGTCAAGCTACCTGTATTTTACATACTAAACTATCTATAAATGTAAGTCTTAACTACTGCAGCAAACAAGCTTTTAGTGAGAGTCAAACAAATATCAATGTTGATACTTCTGTGTAATTGTCATTTTGTATGGTCTGGTCTGGTCTGGAGTGTTTATGCCAAGCTGATGGAATGAAGCTGAAATAATTAATTAATCAAAGTTATATTTGTTTTATGTTTTTGGTATTGAAAACAAATTGTGTAAATAAACAGCTGTTATCTAAACATATTTTCACTAGAAGAAGTGTGTCTGATCTTGGATAGTCATTGCTGACACGTGACTTAAGTTGGAAAGGCACACTTGTTATTCCCTGCAGTAAACTAAGCTGTATGTTCAAACGTTTAAGAAATTTTAGGTCAAACGTGGTAAAAAGGTATAAGGAAATAAAGAGGAATGAAAGAGGAATAATTCTATAGGAAAGGTCCAAGGGGACAAGTAGCAATGCAAATAGGACTCAGTACAGGATTCAGATGTTGGATCCAGTAAAACTAATTCACTGCTTTCTGACAATGAAAATTCATCACCTTAGAATTATAAGGTTCTATCTGCATTCTGAGCACTTTTGAGATATTGAGCTACTAAGGTTTTGCGTTCCATAGACTTCTGTAGATAGAACCATTTTTGTTTTCTAAAAAAAGGCCTAAAATGTACACAGCTTACAAATGAAACATCACATAATGTAAATAAGTTGTCACCGAATAAGAATATGTGAATATCTCAGTTTTGACAAAAATGTCAGATAGAACCTTCTAATTCTAAGATGACAAATTTGCAATAATGACACTAATATGTGCCAGAAAGATTCTTCATTTAATAGTAAATGCTCAATAACATAATTAAAATACTGATGAAAATAATTCAAATAGTTTACGTAGTAAATACAAAATGAACACTTGATCAAAGAATGGAAAATATTAATTTTCTCAACATACTGTTTCTGAAAGCTGAGACTCAATGCATGGTGTAATTACCCTGGAAGGATCTTTATTGAGGGTCATCAAGCATGGCAACTTGATAGGTGCTAAATAGGATGCTTTCATGTCTAATGGGTGCAAAAAAGAGCGTGACAAGATCTTTTGGATTCTAAACATCAAGGAGCTATCTACCAGCCTTGGTTCCTCAAAAGTCATCACTTTATTAAGGAGCCTGCATGAGAAAAGAACCTTGCTGTCTAACAACACAGTAAGAATAATTCACTGTCAAATCCTAAATTAATCTTTACAATCATCACCAACTAGGCCAGGAAATATGGAGAGAAAGGGTATTAAAAATTACATCTCAAAAAAGGGATACAATGTTAATTGGTTAGACGGTGTTAAAGATAAATAAAAAGGAACCAGTAGAAAACAGATAATATGTGCATCAAGTTCAAATCAAGTTACTGTATGAACTAAAAAATTTGTGAGGTGTATATACTGTAGATACATTGGCCCAGATTTTAACAGCTTATGCTATCACAAAAATAAATAAATAAATAAATAAATAATGTCAGGATACACACACCGATCAAGCATAACATTATGACCACTGACAGGTGAAGTGAATAACACTAATTATCTCTTCATCACAGCACCTGTTAGTGGGTGGGACAAATTAGGCAGCAGGTGAACATTTTTCTCCTCAAAATTGGTGTGTTATAAGCATGCAGTAAAAATGGGCAAGAGTAAGGATTTGAGCAAGTTTGACAAGCACCAAATTGTGATGGCTAGATGCCTGGGTCAGAGCATCTCCAAAACTGAAAATATTGTGGGGTGTTCCCAGTCTGCAGTGGTCAGTATCTATCAAAAGTGGTCCAAGGAAGAAAAAGTGGTTAACCAGCGACATGTTTCGTGGGTGGCCAAAGCTCACTGATGCATGTAGGGAGTGGAGGCTGGCCCGTGTGGACCGATCCAGCAGACGAGCTTCTGTAGCTCACATTGCTCAAGACGTTAATGCTGGTTCTGATAAAAAGGTATCAGAATAGACAGTGCATCACAGTTTTCTGTGTATGGGGCTGCATAGCCACAGACCAGTCAGGGTCCCCATGGTGACCCCTGTCACCACCAAAAGCACCAACGGTGGGCAGGGGCATCAGAACTATACCACAGAGCGATGGAAGAAGGTGGCCTGGTCTGATGAATCACGTTTTCTTTTACATCATGTGGATGGCGGGTGCATGTGTGTCGCTTACCTGGGGAACACTTACCACCAGGATGCACTATGGGAAGCAGGCAAGCTGGCGGAGGAAGTGTGATGCTTTGGGTAATGTTCTGCTGGGAAACTGCTGGGAAACCTTGGATCCTGCATCCATGTGGATGTTACTTTAACATGTAACACCTACCTAGGTATTGTTGCAGATCATGTATTGTACACCCTTTCATGGAAACGGTATTCCCTGGTGGCTGTGACCTCTTTCAGCAGGAAAAATGGTTCATATCAATATTACTGTTCATATCAATGGCTCCACTGGTTTCTACCCTAGACTAATAATTGATCTTCTTTCTGATGCAGAAAGTAATTCAACGCGTGCATGTTTGTTTGTTTGTTTTCGTTTTCACATTTTTACATAATTATATCATAAACTGTGGTGAATTCATGCCTGATAGTACTGTTGATTTGCACATGCTTCATGTGTTGTTTTAGCTCTCAATATAAGAAATGATACTATAAGTTACTAAGCAATTACAAACCCCACAAAACTAGTACAGTGTGTTGCAGGCTAATGTTGTGTTCTATGTTATGCAGACCCTGGTGAAAAAAAACAGCATATGCTGGTAGATTTGTTTTGACGCTGGGATGCTGGTTAGGTATGTTTTGATGCTGGGAGAGGGCTCCGAGGTAGACATTTTAGCCTGAACCCAAAGCACTCCCCCGTGGAAGGAATGGGCTGAAAGTGAGGAGTCGGGGTGGTGGAGGGGTGCTGCGAGACGAGAAAACTGATGGTAAGACTGCTTTGGTTATTTGTAGGGAATCTCTCATGCTGACTGGATAGGGAGTGTGATTGCTGATGATGAATTGGCCGTGTTAATTATCTGTGTGTGCTCCTCCCGAAATTTGTTAATAAAACATCACACTTGCATATAATAAACTGAGTAAAGGTTATGCGTATTTTGCGTGCTGTCTGGGAGAGGTCTATTAACGCAGGACAGCAGCCAGCGATAACCCCCCAAACTTGCAGAGCTTATGGATAGAGGGGTGCTGAACGTCGCTTGGAAAAGGATCGTTGCGGTAATGTTGGCAGGGAGGATGCGGCTCTTAAGAAAGTGGGGGTTGCTGTAGCGGAGGGAGGTGAGCGAGAAGCACACGGGCTCCTGGGGAGCAGTCACTGCTGTGGCAGTGTGAAAGTAGGGAAGAGGCTCCTGCGGGAGCAGACACTGCTGCGGCAGTGAGGAAGTAGAGAAAAGGCTCCTGCAGGAGGGAAGGGAAGGCTCTTGCGGGAGCGGACACTACTGCGGCAGTGTAGAAATACGGAGAAAGCTTGTGCTGGAGTGGACACTGGAAGTAGAGAAGAGGCTCCTGTGGGAGCGACACTACTGCGGCAGTGTGGAAATACAGAGGAGGCTCCTGCGGGAGCAGATACTGCTGTGGCAGTGTGGAAATACAGGGAAGGCTCCTGCGGGAGCGGGCACTGCTGCAGCAGTGTAGGAGTATAGAAAAGGCTCCTGCGGGAGCAGACACTGCAGCAGCAGTGGGAAGGAATAGATAAAAAAAGCAGGTACTGCTGCGGCAGTGGGGAAATCCGGGGTGCTGCTGGGGTGGTGTTCAAAGTGATGGCTATGGTGGGTCTGAAGATCGAGTGAATCGAGTGAATGGGTATGTCTGTGCCGCTAGCGGAGGCATGCTCATGCTATGGGTAGACGGTGGGGCTTCGGGCCATGGGTAGGGGAGGAGGTTGGGAGTGGGGTAAGGAAAAAGCTGTGGATAGGTCTGCGCCACTAGCCTCGCGCTAGCATCTGCTATGGGAGCTGGAGGTCGGCTTGCTTCAGCTGCTGTAGGTCTTGGGAAGGGAGTGGAGTTTGTGATATCCTGAAGAGCCTATGTAGTCTGTGCCGCTAGTGGAGGCAACCTCCAATAACAGGCAACTGAAAAAGAAAAAGGGAACAGAAGTAACAGGAGGAAAGACATGTGAGGGCCAGTGTTGCAAGCTGAAGCAGCTTTGCATTTGCTTCAGCTGCTGTAGCTGTAGGCCGTGGGGTTTGTGACATTCAGGAAAAAGCTGGAAGTCTGTGTAGCCTGCACTGCTAGCAGACCTCGTGCTAGTGTCTGCTACGGGAGCTGGAGGCTGCTGAAAAGGAAAAGAGGTTAGCGGTAGTATTTTTATTAAATAATTTATTTATTGATTGTTAGTTATGTGCTGTTGGTCCACCGTGATCAACGGTGAAAGTCTGTTGTCACTGTTGATCTCCTCCAAGAAACTAATAATTAATCTTATCCCTCTTGTCTAATTATTTTCCTAAATGCGATATGTAAATTAAATGCGGGTAAAATGCTGATGAAAAAGACGGCAAGTTTGAGTAATTTCAGTGCGTATTCCGGGCACTTTATGTCGTGGTTACATAATGACATTAACATCCAGTGCTGTCACGAGGTCGTTTAACAACTTATAGCAACGAATGGCCTGTTTTTTTTACCTGAAAATTATTAGACGACACGGATGGCCTGCACGGCTAGCGGAGGCAGTCTCAAGCTAGCCTCTGGAAACGGAAGCTAGAGGCCCGGCTGCAAACGGCGCTGAGGCCGGGAGAGCCGCAGTGAAAGCCTGAGCCGAAGTGGGAAGCGAGTGAGTGAGAACTGGAGCATGGCCCAGGCTCGTTGAAGGCCTGCTGCTGCGGCCCGACGTTCGCAAGGAGCCGGATCTTGTGCGGGACAATGGTGGTGTCGAGCGAGGCGAGTTTGAGGCTTTGCTCGATCTATTGGCCGCCTTGGCGGCTGGAGTGGATTTAGGAGTGAGGCTGGCTGATTTGGAGCGTGACGAATAGATTGTACGGATCCGCTTTGTTTACCTTCTGTGAGAACGATGCATTTGAATTAATGAGTGTTTGCCTCGGGCTTAAATACTGTACACTTTCCAATCGGAGGAATTGTTGGCCCGAAATCTGTTAATAAAACATCACATGCTCAAAAACTCTCCAAATGCGTCTTCCCTCTTATTAACTTCTCAACAATGTTGATCCCCAGTAATGGCCTTTGTAAAGGCATTTTCCTCATGAGGAAAGGCACTGTCAATTTTACCCATCCCTCAAAAGGGAGTGGATCTGGGTGCAGAGCTGGGTTTTACATTTACTGTTTTCTGGTCCCCAAGAAAACAGCAGGCTCAGCCCTATTCTGGATCTATGTCAGCTGATGTATGTGTACTTTGGTGAAGGCACTAAAGGTTTGCCAGTATCATAGCAGAAGCTATTCCATTAGATTGTGGATGCAATAGCTTTGGCTTGCAATTCATAGCAGAAGCTAGATTGTAGATGCAATAGCTTTGGCTTGCAATTCACAGAGTGTGGACTGCCCTATGGGGGTCAGAGATCACTTCTTACAGAGTATGGCTTCTTCGGTTGGGTTGGGGAGGTGAACTTTCCTTTTAACTGTCTTTCCTTTGGTATCACTTCAGCTCTACAACATTTTTTAAGTAGGGTTTTCTGTTTTTTACAGAAATTGTGGAAGGACTGGATGGGGTCACCTGTCATATGGATGATGTGCTTGTTTGGGCAGGAACTCAGGAAGAACATGATGCATGTTTGCATGAGAAAAGAAAAACAGGAAAAGATTCAGAATGCTGGCATCAAACTTAACATGGATAAGTGTGATCTATCAAATCTGAGATGTACTATTTAGGATATCATCTCAACTGATGGAATCAAACCTGACCTGGGAAACTGAGGCCATGGGGAGAATACATGGACAAAAGTAAAATGTTTTCTGGGGATGGTGCAACAGTTGGGAAAATTCATCCCACATTTTTTTCTAAAAAGTTAGTCTGCTTAGAGACTCCAAATTGGTCTACCACATCACTGGGTTTGGGGAAGAGCAGTACTAAACTACAACCCTCAGCTTCGCCATAGTAGAGAGACGCTGACCAGACAATTAAGTTAAATAGTCATTTAATATAGTCTTGGGCTAATTGTAGTGTTCCAATAAACCATGTTAAAACTAATCTTTTAGTACTGTAATTGTATTTTGTTTAATTTAGGATTATCAGCCTTGGAGCAAAATAACTGTATTTGGAAATCCCGTTCTATTACACAGTTTTAAGACTGATGTGTGTGTATTTGCATATTTAAAGTGCTATGTTGGTAAGCTGCATGAACAGCGAGACAGAAAAAAATTAAACTGTTAACTTGTGTAACATAAATGCTATTAAGGGGTTGTTGTAACATAGTTAAATGAGATATATAGGAAAAGTAGAAAATCAAAGTCATAAAGCCACTGTTGGAAACCTGGGTCTGGAGATCTTGGACATGGAGAAATTGTCTGGAGAAAGTGGGCAGTTTGTTGATGACAATCACAGGACCCTTGTACAACAATCACAAAACAGTTGTAATACCTTCCAGATAACAACACACAGTATTTAGAATTAAGCATATGTACACTGTTGAATGTGTATATTTGTGTAAATTCAGTCTAGGCCAGACTCGGCTGATAAAGACTCAGATTCAGTTGAGTCTGGTCTTGGCTTTGAATTCGACAAAGGTTAGCTCAGACTCAACACTATAAAAGACTAGTGAGTTTTAGGCTTAACAGACTAATGTATGCATCATTTTTTAAAAAGTAAAGAAGTGGATATGGGTGAGATGTTTATATATAATGAGCTACTGTTACTATTACAGTAACTGTTTTCTTGGTTATCCTAGTCATACAGCAGGATACCACACAGTTGTAAAAGGAATCAGCTGGCATACTGTAGGCCCTAGTAGATAGCATTGTGGAAAGCAGCAATGGTGATAAATAATGACATGAGAAATGTAAATTAGTAAGATTGCTACTGTAGTATCCCTGAATAGGGGGAACATAGGTATAAGAATAGTCAAAAATACATTTTGTGTTTCCTTCGAAGGTTGTATTCCAAGAGTGAGAAAAGGTAACCCAAGTGCCTGAACTCTCCTTGTCTGTCCCCTGCTGAAGTCTTTTAATATTACATTATAAAAGACTACAAAGTTAAATAGGTAGAAGGAGAGGAGTTAAAGGAGAATTCAATTTCCAGAACAACAATTTACAAATAATTTACTCACCCCCTTGTCTTTCAAGATGTTCATGTCTTCAGTTGTAAAAAAAAAATATGGTGTTTGATGAAAGCATTTCAGGATTTTTCTGCATATAATGGACTTTATTGGTGCCCTGAATTCTAGTTTAAATGCAGCTTCAAAGGACTCTAAACGATCCCAGCCGAGGAAGAAGGGTCTTATCTAGCGAAACGATTGGTCATTGTATTCGAAAAATAAAACATTTTTATACTTTTTAAGCACAAAAGCTTGTGTAGCACAGGCTCTGGGATGCACATCCATGGGTCGTTCTTGAACGAATCTTTAATGTGACTCAGGAATAACAAGTTGTCTGGAGGAGTGATTCGTATAGTCGCGCATGCACAACTTCATATTAGGTTCTGTATTGGAATTGGTTTTTCGAGTCGTTCATTCACCTTATGGGGCTGTCATGTGATGCTGATTTTGCTAAAATAAACGAAATGACTCGAAAAAAGATTAGCTCATTTTGCTGAGCGAGACTCAAAGGTCCGAGTCCGAATCACTCGGATTCCCATCACTACTACGAATCACGTCTTCGAATCACCACAAGTTCATCGTCTGTGTGCTCCGGCTCAAAAAGGTAGAGTATGTTGTTTTCTCCTACAACTTCAGAATCATCCAACATCATTGTACCTTTTTGTTTGTAAATAGCGTTTGACTTACTTGCACGTTCTTAGTCTTTGGGCATTCGCTTTGAGTCTGTGGTTCCACCTATGTTCCGCATGACCTTTCGACGTGATTCAATAGTACGTGAACACGCATCCCAGAGCCTGTGCTACACAAGTTTTTATGCTTAAAAAGTATACAAATTTTTATTTTCTGAAAAAAATTACAGATCGTTTCGCTAGATAAGACCCTTCTTCCTCGGCTGGAATCATTTAGAGCCCTTTGAAGCTGAATTTAAACTGCATTTTGGAAGTTCAAATTCAGGGCACCAATGAAGTCCATTATATGCAGAAAAATCCTGAAATGCTTTCCTCAAAAAATGTAATTTCTTCATGATTGAAGACAGAAAGACATGAACATCTTGAATGACAATGGGGTGAGTAAATGATTTGTGAATTGTTGTTCTGGAAGTGGAGTTCTCCTTTAATACTGGAGGGTAAAGCAGTAAACACATGTTTCAAAGGAATATTTTTTCATAACAAACATTTCAATACAAGGTGACCAGAATTATGAAATAAGGTTTTATGTAGGCTTATGTTTTTGTTTTTGTTTTAATACAATTAAGCAAAATCAATTTATAACATTATGACAGAAAATATGAGAACATATAACAAAAAATGTATTTTGCATTTTGTAACAAATATGTTTAATATAATTGTTTAATATTTTCACTTTTACAAACTAATTATACTGTAGACATCAATTACAGTTTTTTTTTTTTGTTAAATGTTCGTGTTGTGTTAGAAATTACTCTTACAATTCAACTGTAATTGGTGAAAATACCCCAAATAACCAACTTATTTATTTATAAAAAAAAAATAATAATAATAAATAATAAACTTATTTGTCAGCTCCAGTCAGGGACAACACACCAAAAATCGTGACTGTCCCTAACAAAAGGTGACGTCTGATCCTTGTACAGTATAACCACACATCCTTCACTGTATTTAACATTACAGATTGTAATGTTAAAGTTTTGTTATGGTATTGTGGATTTTTAGCCTGCCTCAGTGAGGCCTACATTTTTTCATTTAGTTTTTGATGATGTACACCTGAGCCCAATCCACAGCCCTAACAGTAACAATGTCATGCATTAGTGGTAAACATGCTCCTGGTCATTAGTTAATTGGAGCCTCATCAATGTACTTAAGGAAACTTCTTTCCCACAGAGATTGGATCCCCATACTCCCTAGGGAAGAGCAATTATGCCCCCACTGTGTGGCAAAATTACAGCAATTTAACATATATATATATATATATATATAAAACATTTTCCTTTGTATGTTTGATTATGTGTTTTGAATATACAAAAAGAAACCTCCTGTATTGTTACATAGTTCTTACATTTTAATTTAAATACAATTTTGACGATTTGTTACAATGTACATTCCTCTCAATTTTCCCTTCTGCAAACATAACATTGGTCACATAACAACAAGGCAAAACAAATAAGTTTAAATGTCACTAAGCAACTGGTCATTAGTCGACAGCATCATATTATTCCCTTGTGTAGAGTTTTGAGCAATTATTCTTTTAAATCCCACACCTCTGGGAATATTCGGTGGCCAGAGGCAGAAGGACATGCTGTTTATAGCAATGGATTCACAAGAGAAAACTGTCAGAATTCAAACTGCAACTTTTGTTAACTTTTATGTAGTAATTAGATCTTGAGAGACTATGGGAATCATATAATGGGAAATAATGTTGTTTATGTTGGCGAAAGAGAAAGATTACATGGTAACACTTTATTTTATGGTGTCCTTGTTACACGTTACCTGTACTTACTATTACAATAACAATTAATTATGCATAATTACATGCAAGTAACCCTAAGCCAAACCATAATCCTAACCATAAGGTGTAGTTAATTAATATTACTCAGCATTTAAATGTAGAATTACCTTGTAACAAGGACACCTTAAAATTATCAATTACACTTTGTAGACATTTCAAAATATAAGCAAAAGATAAGCTATTCAGTATCAGTTTACAGAACACTCTGATTCATTGCGGGCTGCAGTAGGGAAAAGCGTTAGCAACTCTACAGTAGATTTCCAGCATACAAGGTACTCATAATTTAAACAATAAGATAAGTCTAGTCTAATGACACTGGCCTAACTGCATATATTTAAAGGAACCCTGTCATTTTAAAATAGATTATTTTTGAATTCTGTTATTTAATTCTACAATCAAATCATTTTTTTACAATCCCATATTACATTCTCACAATATGTCCATTTCAAGTCTTTTCTCCCATTGTACTAAAACTTATTGATTTTGCTCAAAATACAATAAAAACTTCCCAAAATAAATTTGATAACTTTTGTACTTTTGGGGGGGATGTTTTACAAACACGGGTCAAAGATTGAGTCCTACATGAGATTAGGAACAATGTGTAGTTATGGTATCCACCATTTGCTAACCAACCAAGCTTTACAGTAAAATGTTGTATTTGTACAGTAAACAGGTGTGTATGTGTGTGTGTGTGAGAGAGAGAGAGAGAGAGACAGATCATGAAGACTTGTATTTGGCTTATTCAGTACTTCAATGTTATACCTATCTATGCAATACAGTGGAATACTGCAATACATTTGGTATACCACCCCTATAAGTCAAAAATTTTATTTATTTATTTATTTATTTATAAATTTGTTCATTATACCCTTGCTGGGGGCTGAGCCCCCCTAAAATGAAAATCCTAGAATCGCCCCTGGTTTATGCAGATCTGTACCTTGAGGATTGGGTAGAACATGTGACACAACAACCCCCTAACCATAAATTTTGGATCACCTACTAATGGCCAGGTACATTATTTCAATTTTTGTGAATAGCAGTACTTTTCTCCCAAAAGATCATCAAAAATTCACTTTTTTCCCACTAATTTATTTCTGTTTTGGCAAAGCTGAAATACTTTAGTGATGTCAAAGCAGCAAGTGTTTATTGTCACATGATGCTTCAGAAGTCATTTCAATATTCTGATTTGGTTCTCAATTATTACTGGTGTTTAATTATTAATAATAGCTGTTATCGTTATTCATGTCAGAAATAATGTTTTTGCTGTTAAAATTTTTCTAGAACATTCTTTGATTATTAAAAAGTTCAAAAGAACAGCATTTATTGAAATAGAAAACTTTTGTAACAGTATAAATGTCTTTACTGTCACTTTTGATCAATGTAATGTGCAAAAACTCCGGCGGCAGCGCTTGCAGGTCCACCACCTGAACCCGAAGGTGAGAGGTGGGAACCCCGGGCACATAACCAGACCGGGATCTCAAGATTACGTGAGAATAGCCGGACCAAATTTAAGGCAGAATTTAAGGAAAAATGCATGCAGGTTCTCCACCCTCTTAATGGAAGTGAGCGTGATCAGGAGCGAGGTCTAAGCTACTGAATTTGCAGCTCGACATTTAAGCGGCTCAAAGGGAGTACTCTGTAGACCTCAGCTCAATGCCCCTGAAGGGGAGCGGAGCAGTCCTGTTGGAGCCACCGGGGGTGACTTTGGTGACAGGCAGATGAAAAACGCGGCCCTTCCATGGGCACTCCAAGTTTTTTTGCTGTGTGTGAACTGCCCAAGACCGCTGGGAAAAGTCCTGGACAGTGTCGCCGAAGAGGCTGGCCTGAGAGATGGAACACCAAAAAAAGCGAGCTTTGTCGGTGTCACATATCTCTACTAGGTTCAGCCAGAATAACACTTTTAGGCCACAAAATGGACATCACCTGACCAAGGGACTGCACCGAGACTTTTCAGTCACCGTACGCAGTTCCTGCATCAACCTCGAGTCAGAACTACCCTTGTGTGCATCAGAATCATGGCCTTATATAATGCAGGAGGGCTCTTCATGGACCTCCAGGAGATAAGGCACCAGGAAGGGCGCAGCAAGAACCGTGTCCGACGCCGGAAACCAATTGTCACACAAGGCGGGGAACCCAACTTCCAGCCTGGCATTCGAGGCTGCCCGGGAAACATGGCCGTCAATTTAGCCTCAGACTCTGGCTGTGCAACCGCCACAACGGGGGGCTGCTCAGCAGAATCTCCAGTGTCAGAAGACGATAGCCCCTCCACTGATGCAGCAATAGACATCTTAACTTCCTCATGAGCACTAAACAAGACGCAAGGTTTGTGCTGAGATGAACCGGCATCAACATTCAGAAACTCGACGGTAATACGCTGAGAAAAGCCGGACCTCCGCGAGGACTGACCTGGAGGAGCAATCCAGACTATAATCCTCAGGTCTCCCATGCTTCCAGCCAATGCAGCCTCGGGAGTCTAGCGACCCGCGAAACTGGAAAGGGTAGAATGCAAAGGTGGCTTACATATTAATGTAAGCTGTGACCAAGCGTAATAATGAGCATGCCCATGCAGCAAGGGCGCAACCCATTCACAAACGCCATCTCAACATGCGTTTGTTTACAGCGATCGGCTCCGAAGCAAAAATCTGAATGAGTGGATACATGCCGCCATCTTATATACCCGTATGTACGGGGGAGTGGTTTGGCATGCAAAGTCCACTCGCCGATTTCATTGGCCTTTTCTTCTTAAGCTCGGAGGTGATTCAATACGTCAGTATTGAAGTAACGTACGATTGAAGGGGAACATGGTCGGACGAAACATTCACCACACATTTCATTGATCGACTAATGTTACATGCACAAATATAAGTCTAACTGTGTGTGTGTGTGTGTGTGTGTTGAATTTCTGTCTCTGATAAATTCATTTACCCATTAAACTGTGGCATTAAATGCTAGTAGAAATATCTATATGATGTAATAGAAGAATAATGTACACATGAAGTACATATGGCAAACATAACATTTTCCTGAAATAATTTGTATTTTTCATATTACTTGTATGACTGGGTATTTAAAAATATTAATTTAATAAGTAATATCTGGGGGTTTAAACCAACACACAAAGTGAATTGTGCATGGGACCGAAAGTGAGCCTTTGTTTGTCACTGGTTTCTTGATTTCTACGTTAACAACACAAGCCTCGAGGCTTCATCTGGCACCCCTTAACACAAGCTCCGATGCCTCAGTTCAAATGTCACATCACTAGTTAACAGTCATTCAAGATTTAGTGATCCAAACTTGCTAACGATGTGGGAGCACAGCTTCGAACAGCACATGCTGTCCCTGAGCACCATAACGACATCTTATATAAAGGTTTGCTACTTCACAAAGTAAACAAACAATGATCGGAAAAGAACTTAGCCTCTCACTAATTAGCACACAAAATACCATTGGTATACTACTACTGCCGCCTCACCGGAAGTTGTACCCACGTTCTTTTTTACAGTGCAGCCCCTCAGAAACAGGTGGATAACCTGGATGTTGATTTATCTCCTGTCTTCCAGGTTTTGGCTGCCATGTGTTTGTTGTTATGTGAAATATGCAGGAAACATGAGAACTGAACCTTCTTTGTGCCACCGTAAATGACAAGTTTCTGAATGTCAAGATAAATAGATCAGAGTTGCAAAAGTGCATTCATATATCTCTGCAGAATGGGAAAATTATATGTGTATTAATTTACGTTTAATTATGTCACTAACAAGCAAGATACATGTGATTGTATACATTATAAATGAGATAATAAAATGCTAAAAATCATTAGATGATGTTTCAAATATTAACATTATTAAATATTTATGACCTTTAAGTGTTCATTATCATATTCATATTTATAATATTAAATAATTCCAAATGTGAAATATATTTAATTATCAAACAATTTATCATTATATATATATATATATATATATATATATATATGAAGAGTTCAGATGCAAAACCAGCTAAAATCCATCTTGGTCAAAAATGAGATAATGATACTGAGTGAGTTTTTTTGTTTGTTTGTTTGTTTGTTTGTTTTTTGGTCAATACATACAACCAACAAAACATAACGACTTTTAGCATATGTGGAAGTTAACAGTTCTTGCAAGGCATTTCCCCTTTCTCCACAATGTTCTGATATTAATTCAGCCCAACCCAAATAACGTACAGACTTCATTTATAAAGACATTCAAATCGGTAACACTTTACAATACAATTTCATTTGTTAGCTTTAGTCAACTACATTAGTTAACATGAACTAACAAAAAACAATACTTATGCACCATTTATTAAAATTAGTAATGCATTCTTAAAATCAAAAGTTGTTTCTGCTAACTTTGGTAAACTAACACTGTCAACTAACATGAAAAGATGTTGCTCATAGTTAGTTAACTAACGCATTAACTAATGTTAACAAATGTGAACTTATTTTAAAGTGTTACCTTCAAATCTACTTCATTTTAACAAGAAAAATAATGTAATGTATGGTAGCCACAACTAGCTAGTATACTTGGCAAGACATGACTGTGAGCCTTAGTTTTACAACTCAGAATGCACAAATGTACCAAACTCTGTATACATATTTTGAGCTGCCTCTATGATGAAGCATACCAAATAAATAAATAAATAAATAAATAAATTAAGTTACACAGCTTACAACACTTTGCCTTTGGTAAAATGTATAACAAAGTTTTCTCATTATAGATTCTCGTATTGCTTGAGTTCTCATCCCATAAATGACTGGGTTTATTAATGGGGAAAGAATAAGAAAATACAAAGATAGTATTACACGAATTATGTAGGGTACATGTCTCATATCAAATCGGCTTTGCAAAAGTTCAAAGGAACTCCCAATACTAAAGTTAAATAATGCAATTAGATGTGGGGCACAAGTGCTAAAAAGTTTGGCTTGTCCTCTCTTTGACAATTTCAAACAGATTAAGGTGATTCTTACATAAGAGTAGATAATTATAAAAAATGGGAGTACAAGCGCAAAGACAAGTATTGTTAAGCCGTATATATTGTAATATGAAATATCAGAGCATGCTAGTTTTAATATTGAGTAATTATCACAGTACACTTTTTCAATGATGGCTCCACAAATGTCAAAGTTTGCTGTAAATGAAAGAGAGATGGTCAGTCTGAAAAAGGGTAAAAGCCAAGATAGTACAATACCCAAAATCACTTTTGTAGGGGTTACTATTTTGTCATACATTAAAGGATAGCATATAGAGATATACCGATCATAAGCCATAACTGTTAAGTTTGCTATGTCACAACTAGCATAGGCATATATAAAGTAGATTTGCACAAGACAAGAAAACCATGTTATCTGATAATCCTCCGTCAAGAATCTAGTTATGATAAAAGGTGAAACTGCTGTGCCACCATACAAATTTATACAAGCTAAATTGCAGATAAAGAAGTACATTGGCTTATGTAATCTTCTTTCAAAGCATATTATACAGATGATCAGTCCATTAGCAATGATGATAACTGGGAAAAGTAAACACAGCACAACAACAAAAACATATTTCAGATCATGTATTTTGTTATATGCATCCAGTGTGAAGGAAATATTACGTGTTGCACTTTGCAGCATGGCCCTGTAAATACATGACCAACAGGAGGAAAACAAGGTTAGGTTAGGAAATGTTACTTTAACATAGAAAGTAATTATTCACAGAATATTTTGTAGCATATAATTTCTCATAAAAAAGGAAACAAGAAAATCTGAATTTATATACATTAACCTAAAAATTAATCACTTTTAATTTACTTTTAACTTATCTTTACAAAACTAAAATTGAGAATCTTACAATTTCCAATGTGCCAGTCAAGCATCAGTCTGAAGACAGGCTTTCTTCATCTGTTTGAAAATGAATGCTGAATTTGTGGCATGGGGCTGTATTTATGTCCAGGCCCAGGTCAGGCTCTTCCTCCGAGGGTATGCATTGACGTCACTTTCCCACCAGGACATGCTCCCTCAGCCGGACTGAGTGGCAGAAGAGCCTTCAGCGTGCATGGATTTAATAGGAAAGATGCAAAAACACGAGTAAAACAAGCAATAATCAGTTTAAACTAATGGTGCGTTCACACCAGACGCGACTTGCGCGAATAAGTAGCACTATTTGCGCGTAGTTGGGCGCTTGAACATTTTGAGTTTACTCGCCTCATTTTCGTGTGAAATTTGCTTCATTCGAGCGTCATGGGAGTGGCTTCTGCCGGGCGGCTCCAGTCTCCTTGCGAAATGGCTGACATGGATTTTGTTGAGAGGGTAGCTGCGCTTTATGTGCTATGGAAGGCTGAAAAACGGCGTAGACTCGTTCAGGACCGTGTCTGGGTCCATCAGATCAGTCCATCAATATGTGTATATATATAGCTCAAATTGAGTAAAGAGCATTTTTTACAACTTACCAGATTGTCTGACCTCCTCTCTCACTTTCTTCCAAGCAAGATCCTTTTTATTCCTGTTTCTATAAAAGTAAGAAGATGTATCGTACAGCTCCGGGTATCCACATACAGCGATGATGATTTTGTCCTCCATTGTTGTTTAGGATTTCTGCCTCCGCTCACTCTGTCGTAATAACGTCACTACTAGAGCAACCTCCTGATTGGTTAACGTAGCGCAAATATTCGCCAAAGTTCAGATTTTTCAGCTCGTCAAATGCCCGAAACGCTCAATTCACGCTGTGTCATTCACGCCACCTCATTCGTGTGAATCGTGCTGTAGGATGTCTATCGCATCTTTGCATTGACTTAACATGTAAATCACTTGCGCTTAACGCTTCATTCGCGTCTGGTGTGAACGCACCGTAAAGGTTGCTGAACTTGATATAATGTTCCTGACAACTTAACAAATATCCAGTGGTCAGTGGATATTGATGCAGCCAGGAATTGTGTTATGCAGAATTTAAGATGGTAAATATTTAGTTGATGACTTGTCAATAGATATATTATAATACAATATATAGGATATGATTTTACTGCACAATTCAACATTTTAACATGAAATGATAACTGCAAATCCATGTTTCGCTGCCTGGTGACCATTTGTTTTTTTTTGAATTGCAGCAATTAATTCGCTTCTCTTTTCATTAGCTTTCATTAGTCTGTAAAAATATACCTAAGGTTTCTTGTCAAATCTCTTTGTACAGTCAATTGCAAAGCTCGTTCTGGTTTTAGAGGTGTTTTGTGTGTTCTGTCGCAGCATTCACGTTGAAACCAATGCTGCCACTCAGTGGGCGGAGCCGCAGCCACTCCAGCTGACGGTGACGTCACATGCATACCCTCTATATCCAAGTACTAATCACGCTCACCTGACACTCACTGTACCCAATCACAAAGCCCCCAACTCAGACACACTGTAGCTGTGTCTCATTTTCACTCAAAGAAAGGGTATGGGCTGGCAGCGCATGATCCCTACCATACTGGATTTTAGAAAGGACGCAAAATGCCTAATGTGCATCCATACCACAATGTGGATTTTAAGAAAGTGCCAAGGGACTAGCGTGCGCACTTACCATATCATGGAACTTAGAAGTACCGTAGAAGGGGTTCAAGAGACCCTACATGACTGTGGCACTCCAAGGGGCAGACCAACTTATACACAGAGCGCCATAGATGGAAATGGCGCATCTAAAGAATGAGCCATCAGCATCATGGTCATAAGCCTGGTTGGTGGTAGTAACCCCTGTAACTGAAGACCCAACCTTCAACTGCAGGAGCAGAATGTTCGTAGGTGACCCTCTAAAGTGAGAGGAGCGAAGCATGCTTGATTAAAAACAGCTCACCAGTGAGGCAAGGAAGGCCTAACGACCTGGCGTAGCTGTTGACCAGGACTCTGTTAGGCAGAGGCCCAACTATCGAGAGGGCCTGAATGCTCAGCTTAGAAGCAGCGTGCTCATAGGTGACCCTCTAGGTGAGGGAAGAACTGCTAGCTTATCCAGTGAAGAGGACAACTCAACAGGGAGGCAGAGAGAGGCCTAACAGCCTGAGGTCGCACTCTAATGGGGCTCCAGGGGGTAGGCAGTGAGGGGGAACCAATGCTTAGGGCCAACCCTCATTGTGAGGGGAGCATTGCAACGCCCAACCAAAACAGGCAACTTAGCAAGCAGCTAACTGTCTGACAATTCTGCCATGGAGCTGATACACTTGACCAAGTGAGTGGTCTGTGCTCAGGGACAGGTTTCTAACTCCTGAAAAGTAATCCACTCAGGGTAGTGAGCTCATAAGAGACCCTCCCGCAGTGAGGGGAACACCGCCATGTCCTGCCAAAGGGGCTTTGGAAATGAGATTCAAAAAAATGGGGATCAGACATTTCAACAGAGATGAGTCTAGCAACTCGGTATGGATGCCCCCTGCCCTTGGGCTGTAGTGGGTACTCTCTGAGAGGCATTAGCTATTACCAGCCCAAAGCGGTCCTGTGCTTTCTGTCTCTATAGAAAGCATGGTCCCTGTTCTAACCAGACCCACAGAGCCTGCACGAATGTAAAAGGGGCCCAATCATGCATGGAGATCTGTTGCTCCTCAGAGCCAGAGCACTCAGAAAGGTTTCCGCAAAAAACACCTTGGGTGAAGACATATTCCAGTCAGGTGGCCTCCAAGGCCAGGTTTCCTGCCAGGGATGTCCGGAGAGCTTACCTGAAAGAAGGACCCACAAGTCCTAAGATTCAGTGCTGTAATGGAAACCTGAAAGCCAGGTTTCCTCAGAGACGTAATGACTGGCCACATTATCTGAGAGGTATACAAAGGCAGATCCAGCATAGACGAGCAAAACCATTACCATAGTCAGTAGACAAGAGGGGGGTACTCATTGAGGACCTACCTATACAAAAAGCAAAGCACAACAGACAGGTCCCAGAAATACAGCAAAAGAGGCTAGACACAAATAATGCTCACCCGCCATGGTTCCCGCGCATGACTTCAGTTAAGAAGTTGTAGTCCAAAGGAGGCTTAGTTCCAGACCATCAGTAAAGGGAGTTTTTATGAAACATAGAAGCTTACCAAAAACATCATAGGTGTGGTAGGAAGCATGCAGGAAGTTCCCACCTAACCTTAGTCAGGTGGAGTTGATGGTATTTGCAGGGGCATTAAGATGGGGAAGATAAGGGCAGATGTAAAACCCCCAGAGGGAAACAAGTAGATGTTCAGGTTTTACTCTGATCCAGGTGAGAACATTGCCTCGTCTGGATGACTTCCCTCAAGTCTTGCCTACCTCCTCTCGACTCGCACCTTCTCCTAGCCCCACCCGCAGGTGGAGGAGGGGCACGAGTCATGACACTAGTCTTCTACGCTCGTCTCTGGGACGGGCCAGGACCACTGTGTTGTCCGGGCTCAGATCTGGACCTTTGAGGAATGAAGGTTTTGATAGCCATTGTGCATGCCTTCGCCTCCCAGGTTCACCCACAGATGTCTCTCCGTGAGAGACATGGCAGTGGCGGCCTGCTTGGTGGCACGGAGAGCGAGATCCGTGGTGCGGCGCAACTCAGCGATTTTCCCCATCAGGGGAAAGACCCAGACCTTTATCCAGGTCTTTCAGCAGATCAACCTGGTAAGCTTGAAGCACCACCATAGTGTGCAGCGCACCCACCACCTGAACTGCTGCTGCGTACGCCTTGCCATTTAAGCGAGATGTAACCTGAAAGGGCTTAGATGGCAAGGAGGGAGTCTTGAGAGAAGATGTCTCACCTACAGAGAGATAGCTAGCCAGCGTCTCTTCTACAGGGGGCATCTTCTCCTAGCCATACTCACGTATCCCCTCAATGATTGTGTAATTAGCATGCTGGAAATCATGGATGCGGGAAGAATACGGCTTTTCCATATGGAGATCAGAAAGAAATGGAAGACTCACTTGATCTGGGGGGTTATGGTCGGAGAGATAACGCTCGTCGAGGTGACCCCATGGCACCACCTTCTTAGCCCACTTCCACGGCAAGTCAAGTCCATAACCTCCAGCAGCTCATTATACGCAGGGCAGGAGGATTGAGAGGGCTCAGCCTCGGCTTCTTCGCCCTGAAGAAGAGAATGACGTATTCTCCCAGGGCCCTTTTATACTGTGGTCATGCCGGTAGTGTTGCATAGGCTGTCGCCGGCCAACATTTTGTAGTTTTGAATGTGTGCTTCAGACACAGGTCATGCTAGAGATGTTTCCCATAGGGACTGCTAGAGGACGCAGTTTCTTGTACCCTCGAAAGGGAACTTGTTTCATTTGTGTCCGAAAAACCATTGTCAACTAAGTTACCCACTACCTGTCTCTCAAGTTTGTCAATTAATATGCTTAAATGCATGGGTATAGAATATGTGGGGGACGTAGGGGAAAATGTCTCAGGTTACGTATGTAACCATGGTTCCCCAAGGGAACGAGACGCTGCATCCGAAAACGCTATGGGAACGCCTTCAGCGTGACTACGCTCTGAATCACATGTGTAATCACTCCAATGGAAGGGCAGAACGTCACGGGCGGGTGACGTCATTGAGGGGGTGTAACGAGGGGGTTCGAGGGGTGTAACGAGGGGGTTCTTACCCACAGAGAGACCACCCAAAGGGGCGTGGTAGGCAGCAATGGCCGCCATGTAAATCTTCAGGGTGGAGTGGGTTAACCCTGCGGAGAGCCAGTCCTGCAAGAAATCCAGCACTGTACCAACCGGGCAGTTAACTAGATCTTGTAGGCAGTGTCCGCACCAAGAAGTGAAGAGTCTCCACTTCAGGGCGTACAGTTTCCTCGTAGAGGGAGCTCTAGATTGGAGGATGGTCTCAACAACCTCGGTTGAGAGACCAGAGGCTATGAGCTGTGCCCTCTCAGGGGCCACACTCACAGCTTCCACATCTCCAGGCGGGGGTGAAGGATGGAGCCCCCAGCCTGTGAGAGGAGATCCCTCCTGACGGGAATCTCCCATGGAGAGCCATCGAAGAGGGAAATCAGGTCAGAGAACCATACTTGGCCCGGCCAGTACAGGGCTACTGAGAGGAGATGGACCCCGTCCCAGCGCACTCTCTCTAGAACTCCTGGGAGCAGAGCGATCGGGGGATAGGCGTACAGACGAAGCCTCGGCCACGTCTGCACTATGGCATCCAGTCCCAGTGGAGCTGGATGAATCAGAGAGTACCAGAGGGGACATTGTGCATTTTCCTGAGTCATGAAGAGGTCCACCTGAGCCTGGCCAAACACTCTACAAATCTGCTTCACCACCTCGGGGTGAAGCATTCATTCCCCGGGCCTCGGCCCCTGCCTCGACAGGATGTCTGCTCCTATATTGAGGTGCCCAGGAAGATGAACTGCTCTCAGCGAGAGGAGTTTGTGCTGGGACCACACAAGGATCTGGTTGCGCTAGCTTGTAAAAGGGGTACGAACGCAGACCTCCCTGGTGGTTGATGTAGTAGACCACCGCTGTGTTGTCATACGCACCAACACATGGCGATCTCTCAGGTCTGGGAGGAAGTGTTTCAGAGCCCGAAACACAGCAAGCATCTCCAGGCAGTTGAGTTGACGACCACTCCATAGACTGCGGGCAGGGTGGCAATCCATGACTGCTCCCCATCTGGTGAGAGACGCATCCGTTGCTAGCACCCAGCACTGGGCCCTGAGACAAGAACCAAGGTTTCTTCCACATGTCTAAGGCACGTAGGCATCGCCGCATGACCTTGATCGTGTGGAGCAGGTTTCCCCTCGGGGAGAACCCCTTGGTCTTGAGCCACCACTGCAGGGGTCTCATGTGCAGCAGGCCAAAGGGTATCACATTGGACACAGCTGCCATCAGACCCAGCAGTTGTTGAAACTGCTTGACAGTGAGTGACTGGCCTTCCTTCACTCTCGCGACTGCGGTGAAGAACGTCAGGACCGCCAATGCCATGGGCGGTCTCCTTGGTGGCGCGGAGAAAGGTTGGCTTGAGGTCGGCTTGGTACGCCTGTAACACAGATATTGTGTGCAGACACACACCGGCCTGACCTGCAGCCGTGTACCCCTTGCCCACCAGCAGTGATTTAGCACGAAGTGGCTTGGAGGGCAAAGCCGGAGCCTTCAGAGACAATGCCGCGCCAGGGGACAGAAAACTAGCTAGCATCTGTTCCACCCGAGGCATCGCTCTATACCCATGCTTGGCCATCCTCGCCACGTTACCGTAGTTATCAGAGGCGGGGATGAATAGACGAGCCGAGAAGGGTTTATTCCACGATCTCGACACCTCAGTGTGGAGATCAGGAAAGTATGGAAGACTCCGGCGTGGAGGTGGTGGCTTAGAACGCAAGAAGCGCTCGTAAAGTTTGCTTCTCTGCGGTTCAGAATGCGCCTCGTCGGGCCAGTCGATGTTTAGTTTGGCCACGGCATGAGTCACCACCTCCAACAGCTCCTCATACTGGGGTCACTGAGGGAGAGAGACCTCATTGACGCTTTCCACATCAACCTCCTCGGAGGAAGATAGGTGAAGTGTCAAGCCTGTTCCCCGGGGGGGAAGAAACTGCTTCTGATCCCAAAGAACGGGCAGCAGATCTGCTGGGTGAGAAAGGAGATGGGGGTCACCCGTCTCTATTCCCTCCAACAGATCCAATTGCGAACCCCACGAGTGCAGCCGCCGCTCCGCCTCGGCGGAAGCAGGACCAGACCCGCTAGAGGTGCACATAGAGGTTTTTAGGGGCCAGTGTGATTAAATCTAGATTTAAATTCAAAGAGAAAAGATAGTCTATGTGTCACGAATCCCGTCGGCGGTCTTCCGTTTGCTCGCCAACAGAGGTCGCCTTGCCATTTTATAGACTTTCACACTACACAGACTGTTATATGTCACCCTGGACTACACTTCCCATGTTCCATTTCACTGATCACACACACTATAAATACAAGGCCGCAACCATCACTCAGTGCCAAGTATTTTTAGTGCTTATCGCAGTATTGCTGATAGCTACATTACGGAGCCACTTCCCAGTCCTAGTTTTTAAAGTCTAGTCTAGTCTTGTTATATCCGTGTCTTGATCCTAGCCTGTTTACCTGTGGATTATCCGTTTGCCTCACCTTTTGGATTACGTTTGGATTACTCTTTCATCTTGCCCTGTTTATATCTGTTTGCTGGTGTCGACTCAAGCCTGTTTTTACCATGTCTTATAATAAAGCATTGCATTTGGATCCGTAAGTCTCTCGCTTCAGTCGCTCCGTGACACTATGCATGACCTAGCATTTTATATTTATCCCTAAACACTCTCATGCACTGAATATTTTATTCATACTCAAAGCCAGAGGGCGCTCTCACACAGAAAGTCCAAAACGACTCATAGAAGTAATAACTTACCATGTTCAGAAAATCCCTTTATGGACAAAGGCATCCAGTTATCGCTGTATAAATGTTATGTCAGTTAGCTGAGCTAATAAATAAGTAAATAAATGTGAAGAAATGCACAGTTGCGACAGTATATGCGTATAGGGGCGTAGCCATCATTTCATAGGTGTGGGGGACAGAAATGTTATATATAATAATATATATATATATATTTTTTTATCCCCTTATATTTTTCTCCTTTAATAGATCATTTTCAGTCACATGACTGGTTCAAAGACCTGGTGGACATCATCAATGCATCATCAATAAGATGTATACTGAATTTGGCTTTTAAATATTACTGTCTTAGTACATTACTATTTAATGCAAACCTCATAAAAATAACTGGCAGTCTGCAGAAGAAAGCTTTGTTTTGCCCTCTTTTGTGGGCGTTCATGTAAAGGTGTGATGTTATAAATAATTTATATTCTGTATCCCTTCCCCCCTATATTTTCCTTATGGCAGTTATATGATTTGTTTATATAGTCACTTTTTTCCTTTCTTTTCTTTCTTTCTTTCTTTTTTTTCTTTTTTTCTTTAGTTTTTAATCACAAAATAAGGCAAAAAATATAATATATAAATTATAGTTTCTATAGGCTACAGTAATAAATAAAGAGTTCAGATGCAAAACCCGTCTAAAAGCCATCTTGGTCAAAAATGAGATTTTGATACTGAGTGAATGCTCTCGATACATATTATACGTCCCTCAAATACTTTTTCTTCAAACTCGCTAAAATACCAGCCTCAGCACAATCAGAAGTACACGGCTGTGGTGTGAGCAGCCGCAGCCGTGTACTCCTGGGAGTTCTGGAGACAGTTTCAGTCTCTTGTTGGTAGCCCTGTACTGGCCGGGCCGAGTATGGTTCTCGGACCTGATTTCTCTCCTCGACGGCTCTCCATGGGAGATTCCCGTGAGGAGGGATCTACTCTCACAGGCGGGGTGTACCATCCTGCACCCCCGCCCGGAGCTATGGAAGCTGTGGGTGTGGCCCCTGAGGGGGCACAGCTCTTAGCTTCTGGTCTCTCAACTGAGGTTGTTGAGACCATCCTCCAATCCAGAGCTCCCTCTACAAGGAAACTGTATGCCCTGAAGTGGAAGCTTTTCACCTTATGGTGTGGAGACCTCCAGCAAGACCCAGTTAACTGCCCAATTGGTACAGTACTGGAGTTCTTGCAGGCTCGCTTTTCCACAGGGTTATCCCACTCCACCTTGAAGGTTTATGTGGGGGCAATCAGTGGGTAAGAACCCACTGGTACACATTTCCTCCGCGGTGTGCTGAGGCTGAGGCCTCCGGTACGACCTCACGTCCCCACGTGGGACCTTGCTGTGGTGCTTGAGGCCCTCTGTAGGTCGCCCTTCGAGCCTATAGAGGAGATATTGGATTGGTTTATTACCATCAAGACAGCTCTGCCTTTAGCACTGACTTCGCTCAAGCGGGTTGGGGACCTGCGGGCCCTTTTGGTGACCCCTTCTCATCTCGACTTTGCTCCTGGTATGGCCAAAGCTTTTCTTTACCCCAGAGCGTGGTATGTACCTAAGATCCCTACCTGTCGTACTCCAGGCTTTCTGTCCTCCCCCCTTCAGGGAGCCTGACCAGCAGAAGCATAATTGTATGTGTCCAGTTCGTGCGCTGGACGCTTACGTCCACAGAGCTGCCCTGTGCCGTAAGTTGGACCAGTTGTTTGTGTGCTATGGTCCCTCAAATAAGGGTCGTTCTGCTTCTAAACAGACCCTTAGTAGGTGGATAGTGGATGTCATTTCTACTGCTTATGAGTCCTCTGACATCCCCTCGCCTCTGGGGGTCAAGGCCCACTCAACTTGTGCTATGGCTGCCTCCAAGGCACTTCTGACAGGTGTCCCTATCCAGGACATCTGTAATGCATCTGTAATGATGGTCCACGCCCCTCACCTTTGTTAGGTTTTATAACCTAGATGTCCGAGCCACTCCCGGCTCTTCTGTCCTCCTGCCCTAGCTTTTCCCTAGGCAGGGATTTGGAAGTCTGGTGGCGTGGGCATCTCGTTCCCCTAGCGTTTCGGACGCAGCTCGAGTTCCTGAAGGGGAACGTCCCAGGTTACGTATGTAACCCTGGTTCCCCCGAGGGAACGAGACGTTGCGTCTCGAGCCATCCTTCCGGCATCCCTCTGAGCGCTCGCTTCATTCTCCAAAGCTGACTTCCTGGTCGCTTATGTCATACGCCCGTGACGATTTGCCCTTCGATTGGTCAGATTACACATGTGTTCAGAGCATGGTCTCACCAAAGGCGTTCCCTTAGCGTTTCGGATGCAGCGTCTCGTTCCCTCGGGGAACCAGGGTTACATACGTAACCTGGGACGTTTTTATAAGTCTGCAGTTATTATGCACATTCAAAAAGTCAGAGTGTTAGTCAGTTATATTATATTCATCATGTTTCTTTATCTTTAAACTGAATGCAAAGACAATTTAAAAACAATAATTTTATGGCCACTGTTTTGCCTTGTAATGATAGAATACATATGCCTGGTGTAACTGTCATTTGAATACTATTTCAAGTATGGCATTTTGCATTTTAGCAGTTTTGAAAAAAATAACTCAATAAAACCATGAAACATTTACTGTTATTATTGTATGAAGATATAATTGGATATCAGATAAATCAGTTAAAAAATATGGCACATGGACTTGGAATTAGAAGGTTTTATTTTTTTAAAACAAACACATTATATTCCTGTTACATCCAGTAACAACATTACTGATATCTAGATATGGATATGATTTCAGTTATGGATTGTGCTTAAAAAATAGTGTGGTTTAATATACTGGCCATTCAGTTGACAAGCAAGATGTTTATAGTTTGCAGATGCTTGTATTACAAATAATATAACGATATAAGGCAGTTACACATAATAGCACTCTGTTAGATATATATTTTTGTAATAATACAGTGAGTCATACTAAATTTGTCGATACACTTCTGAGCAAAGTATGTAAACCTCAAAATTGCTCAGCAACCCTTAAACTATCAAAACACAGCATTACAGTGCATTTACATATGCCTGGCTAAAATGTACACTATGGTTATTATGTACACTATGTTAACAGCATAAAACAGTGTGTTATCACTCATTTGTGTTACCATTTACAAATAAGTTCATAATTTGCATTTGTTCAGAGATGGAGCGCACAGAACTTGTTCTACAGATCCCAGTCGCTTTAAATGTAATCTGTGACATTTCTTTTAATTATGGCTTCCTTTATTTTTTGAGTTTTTACTCCATACATGATTGGATTTATAATAGGAGACAAAATAAGAACATACAAAGAGAGTACAACACGAAGAGTGTAAGGCACATGACACATATTGAATCGACTTTGGAACGATTCAAAGCAACTACCGATTACAAAGTTTAGTAATGCTATTAGATGCTATTAGAGTGTCCCACATCTAATAGCATTACTAAACTTTGTAATCGGTAGTTGCTTTGAATTGTTCCAAAGTCGATTCAATATGCGTCATGTGCTGAATTTAACTCTACCTATTTTTGACAACTTCAAGCAGATAAAGATGATCCTTACGTAAGTATAGAAAATTGTGACAACCAATAGGATGGTAAGGGTCATCATAACAACACCATATATACTGTTACTTAAAGTGTCAGAGCATGCTAGCTTCACAACAGAAAAATTGTCACAGTAGACTTTTTTAATGATTACTCCACAAATGTTAAGATTTGCTGTAATTGAGATAGTGACAGTGGATCGTACAAATGGCAAAAGCCAAGAAACTGCAACACCTATCTTCACTTTTGTTGGTGTGACTATTTTTTCATATTCTAAAGGATAGCATATAGATATATATCGATCATATGCCATAACCGTTAAGTTTGTTAGGTCACAGCCACCACAGGTAAATATACTAAAGATTTGCACAAGGCAAGAAAGCAATGTTATTTGATAATTCTCTGTTATAATTTTAGTCAAAACAAAAGGTGTAATAGCAGATCCACCGTATAAATTAATACATGCCAAATTGCAAATAAAGATGTACATGGGTTTATGTAGCCCTCTTTCAACATATATTATATAGATGAGTACACTGAGTACACTGAGTATACAGTAAAGATAGCACCACCACAAAAATATATCTCTGGTCATATATTCCTCTGTATCCATCCAGTATGAAAGAAACATTTTTCATGACAGCTTGATTTTCTAAATGGAGAGCATAGAATAATGAGTTATTTAAAAACTATTTTATCAGAAAAGGGTTTGTAAGTCTCTAAAACATTTTACTCTTTGCACGAAATGACAACTTTAATGTCAATACAATACAACGCATACGAAATATACAACAACCAAAAAAATAAAAATATAACTTGAAATGCATTTAGCCTCAAATAATAATAACAACAATAATAATAATAATAATAATAATAATAATAATAATAATAATAATAATAATACATGGATTATGTACACAAGGTAACAATAAAAAAATACTGACAATATTTTTGTACCTTGTAATTTTTGTGAACTGTGAATTTTTCTGTCTCTATTGCAGAATGACTGCATGCAACAAGAAACAGCTCTGTTTAAATTCTGGTGACTGAAAAAAAAAAAGTTACTATGCAAATTTATGATGCTTAGTTCATGAAAAAGGATACGCCTTTCAGGCATGTAAAGCCTCAAAATGTCCTGTCCCTAGTTACTATAGTTGCATCATAAAATTAGCTCCCCTCCTCATCAACTCATACCTAGCATCAAGGAAAACATGCATTAAGTGTATTAGGTTTGGCTGAATGTTTTAAATAAAGGCAAATACACACGTACAATTCAAAACTAAAAACAATAATTATAAACAATAAAAACAAAGGGTAAATTGTAGCAAAGAACACAAAACAAAATTGTTAGTCAGCTCAATGAACTTGTTTCCAGTTCTGTAAGAACATAATACACTTGCATACCCAAAGTTTCTGAGTCATCTTTACACCCTGCATTCTGTCTACTACCAATCTGTTAATAAAAGATTCCACTATTTGCACTTACCACTATTTCTGGTCTCAATCCTGTGTGTACGTGACAGAAGACCAGACCAACACCGAACATGAGCATCGAGGCACCTGCAACATCAGACCCGATCATGGAACTGGTGAATGCCTTCAAGGTGGCTATGAGACCAACATCCACGCCGCCTTCTGCCTCAGGTTGTCCCATGACCATGCCTGCAACATTTGCGGGCAAAGCGGCTGAGTGTAGCTGTTTTCTTCTACAAATCAATTTGTACATCCAGATGCAACCACAACAATTCCCGTCAGAGAACGCCAAAGTCGCCTTTTTGATCTCACTCCTCACCGGTAAGGCTCTCCAATGGGCAAAAGCTATCTGGAACTCTAACAATCCTATTATTAACTCATTTGAACAATTTACCGATCACTTCTCTGAAGTTTTCAGCACCGCTACAAACACGCTAACCACTTCCGAGCAGCTGTTCCGTCTCCACCAAGGTGCTTCTTCTGTGAACGACTACACTCTCCATTTCTGCACTTTGGCGGCGGCTAGTGGCTGGAACGAGATCGCGCTACTGGGCGAGTTTCCCAGCGACTAGCCGCCTGCCAGCCACCGGTAACCGCTCCTCAGCCCGCTTTGGTGGCTGCTTGTTACCCATGTTACCCAGTACCAGAACCGATGCAAGAAATCGCAGAAATCCCAGCAGAATATGTGGCGTTCCAGGATGTGTTTAGTAAGCAAGCAGCCACCCATCTTCCACCTCATCGGCCATGGGACTGTGCCATCGAGCTGCTGCCTGGTGCCCAGCTACCTAAAGGACGAATCTATCCTCTGTCCATCCCGGAGCACCAGGTGATGGAAGAGTATATAGCGGAAGCGCTGAAACAAGGATTCATCCAACCATCCACCTTGCCGGCCGCTTCAAGCTTCTTCTTCGTGGGCAAGAAGGATGGAGGTTTACGTCCCTGCATCGATTACCGTCAACTCAACTCACAGATCATCCAACAGCCCTATCCTCTCCCCCCTGGTCCCTGTCGCCCTCGAAGAGCTTTGTGGAGCCAGGGTCTTCACGAAGCTGGACCTGCGGAGTGCATACAACCTCGTTCGTATACGTGCGGGAGACGAGTGGAAGACGGCCTTTATTACACCCAGGCTCGGGCTCATGCTCCGTGATGTGGTGTGATGGTGGGCTGGGCACTGGGTCCCGAGTGGGGCTGGTGTCGTCGTTCGTGTTGTACGCACCCACTTGATGAAGGTGGCGAGGCTCTCTCGAGGACCCTCTCTGGAGGGTGAGCAGAGGCAGCTGTCCATTTAGTGTTTTAGGTTGGCTAAAAACACAAAGTCAGTGGTGTGGTCGTCAAGAGAGTGGTCCCCATGCTCTAGCAGGAGGACGAGGATGGCTGGGTCATCCATGACGTAAAAAGAACCAAAACAAAAACTGACACAAAATGCAGACACAAAACGCAAACAAAAAACATGATAACATGATAAAAATGATAACTTGCCAATGAAAGTAAGAAGACTGACGAAGATTTCTAATCCTGCATTAACAGCGCATATTCAAGACAAAGAGACGAATCAAATTCAACATATGCTGATAACTGTTATACACAAATTACAAATTACTTTGCTTTTTGCTTTGATCCTTTTTGGGCCTGTATTGTGACCTCTAGCAGGAAGAAGAGCTCTGTTTCTTAATGGGAATAGTGCACAGGCTCAAGGGAACACAACGTGGAGTATTTAGAGACCATGATAATGTGTAAAGTTTTCATTCCACTCTAACTCGTAAGACAAAGCATTATGGTAGCAAAACAAAGTACAGTAAAGTAAGCTATATCAATTTCTATTCATACTGCGATATATTGGGACAGATTATTGTATAAAAGCTCCATATAGCCCATACTGGCATAACATTATATCTTCTTTAGTCCAGTTGCATTTGATTTTTTTTTTCACTGCACTTTTTCACATTGCTTTTTATGAGTCACTCTAACTAAAAGTATCATATGTAGCTTATTTTTCTCTCTCTCTCTCCCTTCACAGCAGCTTCACATCACTGTTTAACCACGAGGCCATTTAAAAAGTGATTATTTTTCTAACACTGTCAAATGCACTGTACTGTAGTATAGCTAAACTTGATTGATCAGCATGAAGAATCTTTCTACTCAAAATATTTTATTCACAGACTTCAAACTGAATGGTTTCTACAGCCTAGGGGAATGGAGGCCTTTTTTATTCATCCCTTTCTTTCTGATGTTTTTATTGTCTATCACTGCAAATTCTATTCTCATATATTTAATCATATGTCAAAAGTCTCTGCATTCTCCCATGTATGTACTAATAGGTTTGATGGCTGTTGTAGACTTAATCTTGCCTATATTTTTTGTACCTAACATGCTGCTTAGCTTTATATTCGACTGGACTGGGATATCCCTAGTTGGTTGCTTGATACAAATGTTTTGCATTCATTATGTTGGTGCATTTCAGTCTACTTTGCCTTTGTGGATGGCAATAGATCGTTACTTTGCAATATGCAAACCTCTTTACTATCACAAATACATGGCAATCCCTAACTTTCTCAAGTTTGTTATTGCCCCACTGATCAGAAATGGACTGCTGAATATCAGCATGGTTTCTCTGGCTGGAAAACTGACATTCTGTGTAACAAACGTCATTGATCACTGTTTTTGTGAGCACATGGCACTGGTTCAGTTAGCCTGTGGAGATATATCTATCAATAACTTGGTAGGACTTTTGACTGCTTTCCTTATACCAACTGCTGATTTTATTCTTGTTACATGTTCCTATGTTGTGATTTTTACATCTGTGTTTAAATCTGGTAAGGGCCAAATGAAGGCTATAAACACCTGCATCACCCACATCATTGTCATGACAAGTGGTTTGACTTTTGCCCTGATTGCATTCATGTCATACAGAATAAGAAATAATTTTTCTACTAACAGTCGTGTGTTTGTGAGCACAATGTACTTACTTTTCCTAAGTTGTTTTAACCCAATCGTTTATGGAGTGAGAACAAAGGAAATAAGACAAAAGTTTCTTCAGTTTATAAGTGAAGTAAAGGTCTTTCCTTTGTAAAGATCTCTATTTTATATATGATTAACAATATAATATGCTGAAATTGTAACATTTAAGTAAGGATGTATCATTCTATTAAAGTTTTAGATTAAAAGAATTGTTATAGTTGTGATTTGTGTCAAGCTTTCATGTCACTATGAAATGTAAGAAAGTATTATGACAGAAAAACAAATGACAACAGGAAGTGGTATAGATACAGATTTCTTTATTTATTAAGGTTAAATTTCTGTCAAATGGACATGTTTTTACAATATTTTAGATGCCATAACATCGTCTGCTCACATGTATACATTATTAAATCAAACGTTGTGTCTAACTGTATTAAGGGTTGAACTAATCAGGATTCCAATTGCCAATTTTTTTACAATCTTTTTTTTTTTTTACAGTGGACGAGAACTAAACTGCATTCTGTAGCATCTTTCTACAGATCCATTGAACTCATTTGACAGAAATTTCCATGCTGCCAGATGGTCTACTAAGGGAACCAGTCTCTCTATAGTGGCCTATGGTACAGTCAATTGTGAACAACTAAACTGGCTGCTCAAAAACTGTGAACCTCCCAGTGCCGCAATGTCTCCGGGCGGACACTGAGAACTGGATCCACAGAAGACCCCTGTACCCTAAAACACCAGAGACTGGTGGGTTGGCAGAACAGTCTTCTGAGGTTGGAGATCAGGAAAAAATGATAGGCCCTGAGGTGCAGGTTGTGATTTTGCTTACAGGAAGTGCTTATCCAGGAAGTGCTTGACACAAAATTGAACCCTCAGATGCATGCATTATTAAATCACAAAGTAATACTTTTTTACATGTTTAATTTTACTTTCAAACAAGTGAAAAATCATGGCAATAACTTTTTTTTTTTTTAGGAAGTAAAATATTTGTCCACTGTAGTGGACACCATGCATTAATGGTAATTAGCGAGTCAATGGAGGTCACTGACTGGTCTGAAAATTATTATTATTTTTTTTTTAAATTTACTAACAAAATACACATTAGAACAACAAGCTATGTCATGACGGCACAGTAAAGTGAAGTGTAACAAACAAAAGGTAAGAGTCTATGGGGCAGAGGTTTGTGGGAGTGTGTAATGGGGTGTTGGGCTATTCATACACACGTGAGCACACACAAGCACAACTCTGAAGACTATTTAATATTTCTGTTCAATAAGACCATTCATGTATAAATTATATCAAAACTTTGATCAAATATGCAAAATAAGGCAGAATCTATATATAGGCCCACAGGCAGAATTATACCCTTTGGTGCATGACATCCACTGTAGTGGACAGATATATTCTCTGTCACAGAAAAAGAAAAGAAAAGAATTAAAATCTGGATGAAAGTATTTTTAACATCCTATTTGGCTGAAAAATATTTTTTATACCTGTCTGGTTTTCTGAGAATAAAAGAATTTAACACTTATTCCTGAGGCACATGGTGCATCCCTTTTTTCCTGCCACCATTTTGAATATATTATGTAATATCTCAAAACAAACAAACAAAAAAAAAAAAACAAAAACAAAAAAAGATACAAAGATAATTAAATGGAATCGTAGACAACATTTGGGGTTTGCCAGTTGGTGTTTGGAACATGATGCTACATCTTAAATGGTTCAAAATGCTCATAAACTATAAACATAAACTACATAAACTGCTTGCTCGCCAACATAAACTTAACGCACAATTACACAGAGGGTGCTTGCTGAAAACATGGAAGCTAATGCTGTTTGTTCTGAATGCGCTTTTAAGCTTTCTGATGTCACTTCCGCTATGCCATTGGCCTGATTTCACACATCAAGACACAATCACGCAGAGGCTTCTTAAATGTTACTTAACATGAATTCTTGCTAAAATTGCAGTGTTGGGACACTCACTGGCACCCACTCCAGCTGGTTGTGCCCTAGGATGTCATTTGCGCACTCGTTCTGTTCTTCTGAGCCGATGCAGCGTCTCTCTGGGAGATGCAGCACTGCATCCACCTCTCTATCTCCTCATTGTTGGATCTATGGCCCAAGCAGCTATTTCTCTCCTGCCCATACACAGATAAGTGTAGTGAGAGTACCCCTGCTCGATGGCAATCTTTGAGAGCAAATTTCCTCCTAAAAGGGCAATTTCTCTAAAAGTGCTTTACTGATGGGTTTGTGCGTGTTTACTATATGCCATTCCATTCATGTCTTTCTGGTTGTGGATGGTTTATGTTCTCCTTCTGAGCTGCTACCCATCCTAGCCCTTCTATACGGACCAAAATTATAAACGTAACACTTTTGTTTTTGCCCCTATATTTCATGAGCTGAACTCAAAGATCCAAGACTTTTTCTATGTACACAAAAGGCCTATTTCTCTCAAATATTGTTCACAAATCTGTCTAAATCTGTGTTAGTGAGCACTTCTCCTTTGCCGAGATAATCCATCCACCTCACAGGTGTGGCATATCAAGATGCTGATTGGACAGCATGATTATTGCACAGGTGTGCCTTAGGCTGGCCACAATAAAAGGCCACTCTAAAAGGTGCAGTTTTACTGTATTGGGGGGGTCCGAAAACCAGTCAGTATCTGGTGTGACCACCATTTGCCTCAAGCAGTGCAGGCAAATCTCTTTCGCATAGAGTTGATCAGGTTGTTGTTTGTGGCCTGTGGAATGTTGGTCCACTCCTCTTCAATGGCTGTGCGAAGTTGCCGGATATTGGCATGAACTGGAACATGCTGTTGTAGTAAATTTCACTTTCGCCAACCCAGGGACACCAATTAATGTAGTGAATTTTGCTTTCGCCAATCTAGGGAGGTGAAATAGGGTAGTGATGGGTACTCATGTCACAGCTGAAGTTATGATTCTTGGATCACGTGTCAATTAAGGTGTGGTTATGAGTATATTACATAAGAAAGATTGGTGGGATCTCTAACTTGTATAACCTCTTACTGTATTATCAACACAAGGAAGACACAAGTTGTAATAAAATAAATTTTATTAAAAAAAGATAGACTAAGTAATCAACAACTACTAAATGAATACCATGAATGAGAAAGGAATAAAGTGCATAAGATGCATAAAATGCAAGTGATTATGTTGGGTGTTGCTATGTCAGAGCCACGTTATCTAGAAAGATAAACTGTTGCTACTTTTTATGCATCAAACAAGTATGTGTAAGATTCGTTATCAACTGCAGTCAGCTATATAATATCTAATAAAACATTATATACTGACAACATACAACAATGCCAAGGTTTCTGGAAGAGGTTTGGAAGTGATATTACGTTCGCTGTGGTTGAGAGAGCAGTCCGGTGGCGGCGACGACTTCCACTGGTTGTGCTGGTGGCAGTACAGTGGGGGAAGGAGCAGGAATCTGTTTCGACAGCCTTGAACATGAAGCGCTGTAGGATGCTGATCTCCTGGAGCACCAAAGGGTCCTAAGATCTGGAACACGAAGATGTGGCCCTGGAGTAGGTGCTGAAGGTCCTTAGCTTGGAACACACAAGCAAAAGTACCTGAAGTGAAGGTTTGCTCGCCGGAGCTTAACCTTGTTGCAAATGTCTGTGTGTCTTCTGCCTCTCTGGGCTAGAGACTCAGAACTTGGTCAATCCGCTTTGTCTCCCTAGGATGGAGACTCAGGACACTGCATCTGTTGTTCTCTCACTGGACGAAGACTCTGAACGTAGATTATCTCTTTCAAATTGAGAATTTTCAAAATGTCAATTCAAAGATGTGGGACACATGTGCTGAATTTAACTCTACCTGTTTTTGACAACTTCAAGCAGATAAAGATGATCCTTACGTAAGTATAGAAAATTGTGACAACCAATAGGATGGTAAGGGTCATCATAACAACACCATATATACTGTTACTTAAAGTGTCAGAGCATGCTAGCTTCACAACAGAAAAAGTGTCACAGTAGACTTTTTCAATGATTACTCCACAAATGTTAAGATTTGCTGTAATTGAGATAGTGACAGTGGATCGTACAAATGGCAAAAGCCAAGAAACTGCAACACCTATCTTCACTTTTGTTGGTGTGACTATTTTTTCATATTCTAAAGGATAGCATATAGATATATATCGATCATATGCCATAACCGTTAAGTTTGTTAGGTCACAGCCACCACAGGTAAATATACTAAAGATTTGCACAAGGCAAGAAAGCAATGTTATTTGATAATTCTCTGTTATAATTTTAGTCAAAACAAAAGGTGTAATAGCAGATCCACCGTATAAATTAATACATGCCAAATTGCAAATAAAGATGTACATAGGTTTATGTAGCCCTCTTTCAACACATATTATATAGATGAGTACACTGTTAGAAATTATCATGACTGGATACAGTAAAGATAGCACCACCACAAAAATATATCTCTGGTCATATATTCCTCTGTATCCATCCAGTATGAAAGAAACATTTTTCATGACAGCTTGATTTTCTAAATGGAGAGCATAGAATAATGAGTTATTTAAAAACTATTTTATCAGAAAAGGGTTTGTAAGTCTCTAAAACATTTTACTCTTTGCACGAAATGACAACTTTAATGTCAATACAATACAACGCATACGAAATATACAACAACCAAAAAAAAAAAAAAATATATAACTTGAAATGCATTTAGCCTCAAATAATAATAACAATAATAATAATAATAATAATAATAATACATGGATTATGTACACAATGTAACAATAAAAAAATACTGACAATATTTTTGTACCTTGTAATGTTTGTGAACTGTGAATTTTTCTGTCTCTATTGCAGAATGACTGCATGCAACAAGAAACAGCTCTGTTTAAATTCTGGTGACTGAAAAAAAAAAAGTTACTATGCAAATTTATGATGCTTAGTTCATGAAAAAGGATACGCCTTTCAGGCATGTAAAGCCTCAAAATGTCCTGTCCCTAGTTACTATAGTTGCATCATAAAATTAGCTCCCCTCCTCATCAACTCATACCTAGCATCAAGGGAAACATGCATTAAGTGTATTAGGTTTGGCTGAATGTTTTAAATAAAGGCAAATACACATGTACAATTCAAAACTAAAAACAATAATTATAAACAATAAAAACAAAGGGTAAACTGTAGCAAAGAACACAAAACAAAATTGTTAGTCAGCTCAATGAACTTGTTTCCAGTTCTGTAAGAACATAATACACTTGCATACCCAAAGTTTCTGAGTCATCTTTACACCCTGCATTCTGTCTACTACCAATCTGTTAATAAAAGATTCCACTATTTGCACTTACCGCTATTTCTGGTCTCAATCCTGTGTGTACGTGACAGAAGACCAGACCAACACCGAACATGAGCACCGAGGCACCTGCAACATCAGACCCGATCATGGAACTGGTGAATGCCTTCAAGGTGGCTATGAGACCAACATCCACGCCGCCTTCTGCCTCAGGTTGTCCCATGACCATGCCTGCAACATTTGCGGGCAAAGCGGCTGAGTGTAGCTGTTTTCTTCTACAAATCAATTTATACATCCAGATGCAACCACAACAATTCCCGTCAGAGAACGCCAAAGTCGCCTTTTTGATCTCACTCCTCACCGGTAAGGCTCTCCAATGGGCAAAAGCTATCTGGAACTCTAACAATCCTATTATTAACTCATTTGAACAATTTACCGATCACTTCTCTGAAGTTTTCAGCACCGCTACAAACACGCTAACCACTTCCGATCAGCTGTTCCTTCTCCACCAAGGTGCTTCTTCTGTGAACGAATACAATCTCCATTTCTGCACGTTGGCGGCGGCTAGTGGCTGGAACGAGATCGCGCTACTGGGCGAGTTTCCCAGCGACTAGCCGCCTGCCAGCCACCGGTAACCGCTCCTCAGCCCGCTTCGGTGGCTGCTTGTTACCCATGTTACCCAGTACCAGAACCGATGCAAGTGGACTCAACTTGCTTCTCACGAACAGAAAGAAATCGCAGAAATCCCAGTGGAATATGTGGCGTTCCAGGATGTGTTTAGTAAGCAAGCAGCCACCCATCTTCCACCTCATCGGCCATGGGACTGTGCCATCGAGCTGCTGCCTGGTGCCCAACTACCTACAGGACGAATCTATCCTCTGTCCATCCCGGAGCGCCAGGCGATGGAAGAGTATATAGCGGAGGCGCTGAAACAAGGATTCATCCAACCATCCACCTTGCCGGCCGCTTCAAGCTTCTTCTTCGTGGGCAAGAAGGATGGAGGGTTACGTCCCTGCATCGATTACCGTCAACTCAACTCACAGATCATCCAACAGCCCTATCCTCTCCCCCCTGGTCCCTGTCGCCCTCGAAGAGCTTCGTGGAGCCAGGGTCTTCACGAAGCTGGACCTGCGGAGTGCATACAACCTCGTTCGTATACGTGCGGGAGACGAGTGGAAGACGGCCTTTATTACACCCATGGGGCACTACGAGTACCGGGTAATGCCGTACGGTTTGTCCATCAGTCCCTCCGTCTTCCAAACATTTATGAACGAGGTGTTCCAGTAGTACCTTTCCTCTTGGTCTACACTGATGATATTCTGATTTACTCCCGGAACCAGGCCGAACATCGCCAGCAGGTCCTCCAGAAACTCCGCGAACACAGTCTGTACCTCAAACTTGAGAAATGTGAGTTCCATCAACCATCAGTCCAGTTCCTAGGGTATAACATCAGTGCCAAGGGTGTGCAAATGGACCAGGGTAAAGTCAATGCCATTCAGGAATGGCCTCATCCCAGCAGTATTAGGGGACTCCAACGTTTCCTGGGCTTCTCCAACTTCTACCGCCGGTTCATCAAGGACTACAGCTCCATCACGGCTCCGTTAACCTCCCTCCTGAGGGGTAAACCGAAACATCTCACATGGAGGTCCGACACTTCCACAGTCGGAGTTGAAGCGATGCTATCTCAAGCCGTCAACAAGTCTTCTCTCCTCCATCCCTGTGCCTTCTTTTCACGTAAGCTGTCTCGGGAACTGCTGGCCATCAAATTGGCCCTGGAGGAGTGGCGACATTGGCTGGAAGGGGCTAATCATCCATTCACCATCATCACCGATCACAAGAACCTCCAATACTTACGAGAAGCCAAACGACAGGCCCACTGGGCACTCTTCCTCACAAGATTTAATTTCAAAATCAACTACCGACGTGGATCAAAGAATGTTACAGCTGACTATATTCTTTAAGAATATATTCTTGTTCAACTGCTATAATTATATAAGAGAAGACAAAAAAGGTGTGCATTGTTGGAGGACATATACTGAAATTTTACCATTTATTTATGTAACTAAATAATAAACAAACACCACAGCACAGGAATTCTGCTCCTGATAGCAAACTGGCCACAATCTGTGCTAGTCTAATATATTGAGCAGAGGGACATTTTAAATACATAGTTATTTAGCGGTTGTCTTTTTAGGGCTGTCTAAATTAACGTTAATAACCCATTAAAGCAAACTTATTTTAATGGCACTAATTTTATTAACATGCAATTAATGCAGCACGCACTTTCTGTTTTACTAATCAAAAATTATGTTTTGATATATTTACGGTAGGAAATTTACAAAATATCTTCATGGAACATGATCTTTACTTAAATGTTTAAATGCGGCTTCAAACGATCCCAAATCTGGTTGTAAACGATCCCAGCTGAGGAAGAAGGGTCTGATCTAGCAAAACGATTGATTATTTTCATTTAAAAAAAAAAAACATTTTAAATACTTTTTAATCTCAAATGCTCATCTTGCTTTTCTTTCCCTGATCTCTGTGTATTCTGACTCAAGACAGTTAGGGTATGTCAAGAAAAAAGACAAGTGTTAATCACGATTAAATATTTTAATTGATTGACAGCCCTAATTTGTTTATGAACATTATTGCATTTCTGACTCTGATTCTGCTATCACAAGCCTGAAATTAATTACGTGAACAGCCATATCAGCATTCCCTTGTGTTTGTGTCTTGTATTATAAATTCAGATGCTTCACCAGCACAACATGCTTTACTCTATGACGAAAATCTATTTTCTAATTTATTTTGTTTGTTGTAGGTTCATACTTTTGTCTTGATATTGATTTACTACCAGTTTTGCTCATGGCCTTAATGTAAGTTTACAAGACTGTTTCTTTTTTTTCCCCACTGACAGTCTGCTCTCTATAAAACATCGTTAGTGAAAGATATTTTGTGTTATTATTATTTATTTCCTTTGCAATATCCATGAAATACATTAGTGAGGAAGACACAATATACGTTTTTATTCAATCTGTTTTTCTGAACAGCAAACAAATAATATGGAAAATGGTGCAAATTTTACAACCATCAGACTGACTGGATATCTTAATTTGGAATTCAAGATGAAGTACTTCTTGTTCGCTGTCATAACTATGCTGTATTCGACAATCCTATTTGCCAATAGTTTTCTTATTGGTGTCATTTGTTCAGCAAAAACCCTTCATAAGCCAATGTACGTATTTCTCTGTAGTCTGCTTGTTAATGAATTGTATGGCAGCACAGCTTTATTTCCTTCCCTTCAGGTTCATCTGATTTTGAATAACAATGAGATTTCTCTTATTTATTGTTACTTGCAGATATTTTGCTTGTATACATATGCAATGATTGAATTTTGTAATTTAGCAGTTATGTCTTTTGATAGATATGTGTCGATCTGTTATCCGTTACAGTATAACAGAATCATGACCCCTTTTAGAGTAGGTGTGTTAATTGTGTTGGTGTGGTCATACTGTTTTGTTCAGTTTTTAATTCTTCTTTCTTTTAATTTTAAACTGCAACTCTGTGGAAACATTATGGAAAAAGTATGGTGCGACAATTATTTACTTGTGAAACTTGCTTGTTCAAAAACCTCTTTGAATAATACTTATGGCATTGTTGTTAATGTGATGACAGCAATGATCCCTCTGACGCTAATTCTTTATTCATATACAAGAATTCTAAAAATATGTTTGAATTCTACTAAAGAAGCTAAGCAAAAGGCTCTAAGCACCTGTGCACCACACATCATATCTCTTTTAAACTTTTCTTTGGGCTGCTTCTTTGAAACAATCCAGAGCAGGTTTGATAATATCAGAATGCCAGCTTTGTTACGTGTAATAATTTCAGTCTATTTCTTGATGTGCCAGCCAGTGCTTAACCCTATTATGTATGGAATAAGACTTAAAAATATCAGACAAGTGTGTAAAAAAATGGTTGTATCGAAAGTAGGCATTACATAGCAAAACACATTATTTATTTATTCATTTATTTTTCGGTTTTAAGGACTCTCATTATGATATTTCAGTGTATTTTTACAAACATTTCAGATATTAACCTAGCATGTTTAATTAAAATACCAGATCATAAATTTGTTCTTTTTTACTTTTATGAATGTGACTATAGCATCACAATATTGCTATAAAATTTCCAATGAAATGAAACTAAACTTTTTTTTTTTCTATTCTAAAATAAACTTTTTATTGACATCTATTGAAATTATTTTATAATACATATTAGTGTTTTTAACTGATGATAAAGTGTGCTGGCTTTGTTGTCCACATCCTGTAAAAATAGCAACAAGGAACACCATAAAATAAAATAAAAGATCAAGTTTAGCAGTATGGTAAAACTGGGTAAGGTGCCTAAGATAATGTTGTTATTATGGCATATTTTCAGTCATATGGGCAATTAAATATGTATATATTCGTATTAATATTATATTCAAGTCATAAAATAAATGTAGATTTCATATTAATCTGGATTTCATGGATTCTGCTTTGTCTGTCATTATCTTTCATTCAATTATTCAATTAAACTCTCAAAATGTAATTTTAAATAGAATAGCTGATTTAGTATTTTACATTATATATACATATTGTAACGGAGAGTGAGAGGCAAGAGGCGAGCGGCGAGTGGATCCAAGTGCAAGCTTTTATTAATGGGACGAGACAAAAACATAGTCGAACAGGCAGGGTCAAAACAGTAGCAAACAGGCGTATGGTATGGAGCAAAACACAAGAATAGTCCGAAAGGCAGGCGTGGGTCAAACAGCAGCGAACATAATCCGAAAAGGGATGAGACGAGAGAATAATCCAAGCAACGAGCTAGAGTCCAGTAGGCAGGTGGCGAGACAGACGAGAAGAGAAGGCCAGGCGAGGGAACTGAACACAGGGAACTAGGAAACTAGGGAACAAGGGAACTAGGAACTAGGATAACAACGATAAATCACAACAACAATACTAATCACAATACTCCATGATCTGCATGGGGAAAGACTGGGGCTTTTATAGCACCGCTGATTGGTCACAGGTGCTGACCCAATCAGCGTGCTGAATGACGGGGAATGTAGTCCGGAGTGTGGTGCAACAGTCTGAGTGTTGTGACAAGGTGAGAGCGACATCTGGTGGTGAGCAGACCGCAAGTCACCGACCAGATTCATGACATAGCCCCCCCCCAAAGAGCGGCTTCCAGACGCTCCAACAGAACAACAGTCCAGGGGAGCGGTGGGGCGGGAGCGAGACAGGGCGAGGGTTGGAGGACCAGGTCCATGTGGAGGACCCGGTGATTGAGGCAGGACCGGCAGAGCAGGAACCCTCCAGGGCGGAGCCGGAGGCGGAGCAGGAAGCGCAGGAGCCCTCCAGGGCGGAGCAGGAGGTGCAGGAGCCCTCCAGGGCAGCGCAGAAGGCACAGGAGCCCTCCAGGGCGGAGCAGGAGGCACAGGGGCCTCCAGGGCGGAGCAGGAGGCGCAGGGGCCCTCCAGGGCGGAGCAGGAACCCGCGTCATGGACTGGGACCTGGGGAGAGCAGGGACAGAGGAGGCAGACAGAATAAAGAGAAAAGCAGAGAGTTCATTGGCAGCCCTCATGGCTGTGACGGGGAAAGCAGAGAGTCCAAACTTGGCCGGGACAGGGTGAGAGTTCATGAACGGCCTCCGTGGCCGGTTCAGGACCAGGCATGGGTACTCTGGCTGGGTGAGGGTGATTGGGCGCTACCACCGTGCAAGGAGCTGGGGCAGACGTCCCCGTTTTGTGAGGTTCCGCGGCCAAAGCCGCCACCTCCAGGGAAACTGCGGGGGCCATCACAGCCACTGGGGAAACCGCAGTTAATGCTGCCACCTCCAGAGGCTCTGCAGCAAGAGCCGCCACCTCTGGAGTCTCGATGGTGGTAATCACGGCCCCTTTAGGAGAATCTGCAGCCAGCACTATCAACTCAGGGGGCACTGGCGCAGATTCACGGTCAAACGCGACCTCTGTAGCAGACTTGAGATCCGACGGGACCTCTGGAGCAGACTTGACATCAGATGAGATCTCTGGAACGGACTTGTGATCAGACAGGACCTCTGAGGCAGACTTGTGAACAGGCGAGACCTCTGGAGCGTAGTGTGCGGCCCACGTACTGAGAATGGTGATCACCATCACACTGGCAGACATGACGTGACGAAGCTCTGGGAGGTCAGACGAAACCTCTGGCACAGACTTGGTGACAGACGGGACCTCGGGAGCAGACTTGGTGACAGACGAGACCTCTGGAGCGTAGTGTGCGGCCCACATACTGAGAATGGTGATCGCCATCACACTGAGATGGGGCTCTGGACGGACAGACGAGACGTGATTTGGCTCTGGGCGGACAGACAAGACGTGACTTGGCTCTGGGTGGTCAGGCGGGACGTGATTTGACTCTGGGCCGTTAGGCAGGACATGACTTGACTCTGGGCCGTCAGGCGGGACGTGCCTTGACTTGACTCATGAAGATCAGTTGTGGCTTGACCAGGCTCATGGAGATCTGCAGTGACTTGACTTGGCTTATGAGGACCAGTGGTGACTTGACTTGGTTCATGGAGATCAGCGGTGACTTGACTTGGCTCGTGAAGATCAGTAGTGACCTGACTTGGCTTATGAAGATCAGTAGTGACTTGACCTGATTCATGGAGATCAGCAGTGACTTGATCTGACACGAAGACCAGAGGGACTTGATTTTGCCTGTGAAGATCGGCAGTGACTTGACTTGACTCATGGAGGTCAGCAGTGACTTGGCCTGGTTTGTGAAATTTAGTAATGACTTGACTAGACTCATGGAGATCAGCGGTGACTTGACTTGACTCATGGAGATCAGAAGTGACTTGATCTGACACGTGAAGACCAGCAGAGACTTGACTTGGCTAAGGAACGACGGTTCTTACTTGACTTTGCTCAGGAATGACAGCTTTGACCTTGCTTGACTCAGGAACAACAGCTCTGACTTGGCTTGACTCAGGAACGACGGCTTTGACCGTGCTTGACTCGGGAACCACGGCGGGACCTTGTTTGACTCAGGAACCATGGCTGTGGACCTTGTTTGGCTCAGGAACCACGGCTGTGACTTTGCTTCTTGACTCAGGAACCACGGCTGTGACTTTGTTTGACTCCAAGAACAGCTGTGACCTTTGCTTGACTCAGGAACCACGGCTGTGACTTGACTGAATTTAGGAAGAGCGGCTCTGACTTGACTTGACACAGGAAACACAGCTCTAACTTGACTTGACGCTGGAACAACAGCTGTAGCTTGACTTGGCACTGGAACAGCAGCTGTAGCTTGACTTGACTTTCTTGACTCTCGGAACAACAGCCACTTGACTGAGCTGCACTGACTTGACTTGGAAACTTGACTTGACTCAGGGAACGCAGCTGTAACTTGACTGGACTCAGGAAACACAGCTGCAGCTTGACTTGACTTGGAAACTTGACTTGACTCAGGGAACACAGCTGCAACTTGACTTGGCTCTGGTATGGCAGCTGTGACATGACGGAGCTCCGTTTTCGCCACCATATTGTGAACGGGCTCCGCCGACGCCGCCATCTTGTGAGCGCGCACCGGCGCGGCCGCCATCTTACGAACGGGCACCGCTGTTGCCGCCATCTTGTGCGCGGGCTCCGCTATCGCCGCCATGGTGCGAACGCGCACCGGCGTGGCTGCCATTTTGCAAACGGGATGCACGGCCGCCATTACCGCGTTGTCGCGTTCCTCCTCCACGACACCCACAGTAAACGGCGAGCCCACACACAACAGTGCATAGTCCAAAAAAGCGGCTAGAGACGAACGCGGACCCTCTCGTCTGAGTCTCGCCTTTAACTGTTCATTTAAACCATCGCAAAATATCTCACATAAAATACAGTCCGGGAGATCTGAATGATTTGAAATTGCCAGGAATTCACGGATGTGTTGCTCTAAAGATCTTGGTCCTTGTTTTAATCTAAAAAGTATCCAGGTTGTGTCCATACCTGTTGACTGTCCGTGGGTGAAGCTGCTGGATCCTTGTGTGACGGAGTATTCTGTAACGGAGAGTGAGAGGCGAGAGGCGGGCGGATCCAAGTGCAAGCTTTTATTAATGGGACGAGACAAAAACATAGTCGAACAGGCAGGGTCAAAACAGTAGCAAACAGGCGGGTATGGAGCAAAACACAAGAATAGTCCGAAAGGCAGGCGTGGGTCAAACAGCAGCGAACATAATCCGTAAAGGGACGAGACGAGAGAATAATCTAAGCAACGAGCTAGAGTCCAGTAGGCAGGTGGAAAGACAGACGAGAAGAGAAGGCCAGGCGAGGGAACTGAACACAGGGAACTAGGAAACTAGGGAACAAGGGAACTAGGAACTAGGATAACAACGATAAATCACAACAACAATACTAATCACAATACTCCGTGATCTGCATGGGGACAGACCGGGGCTTTTATAACCCAATCAGCGCGCTGAATGACAGGGAATGTAGTCCGGAGTGTGGTGCAACAGTCTGAGTGTTGTGACAAGGTGAGAGCGACATCTGGTGGTGAGCAGACCGCAAGTCACCGACCAGATTCATGACATATATACATAGTTGATGAACTTTGAATATTGGACAGAACTGCAAATAATGATAAATTCTGTTTACACTAAAATTGCAGCATTTTCTTTAGCATGTAAATAGTAGTTAGGTGGAAGATATTTATTCTTCAGTACTGTAGTGCATTATAAAACAGTATGCAATAACATATTGAGTGTAAAATTATCATATATATATAAACATTTTGAATGCCACTCTATTGGCACAAAAACCTCCCTGAACCCTATTTTTATTGAAGATAAATGCCTTTCTGATCTGGTAAGTGATGGGAAAAGGAGACTCCTTGCACAACTGATATTACAGAAGAACATGTGTCTTTTGCAGTGCTGTTTATAGCAGAAAGGCATTGATGGGTGGAGTTATTGTAAATAGCCTCTGCCGAGAAGTCCACTTCCAGAACAAAAAATTACAGATAATGTACTCATTCCCTTGTCATCCAAGATGTTCATGTCTTTCTTTCTTCAGCTGTAATTCGAAAATGCAGTTTAAATTAGGGCTGCACGATAAATCGCATGCGACTGTGAGGCTCGTTTAGTCAGTAAAGCCGGTACTTTGATTAGTAGTAAATCTCCATCACGTGCGTTCAGCTGGAGCGGCAATTAAATCACAAGCTACGCAAAATCGCGCTCATAATCGATTCATCTGCTCTGTGTATTATTTGCTGCTCCAGCTGAACGCACGTGATGGAGATTTACTACTAATCAAAGTACCGGCTTTACTGACTACATGACCCTCACAATCGCATGCGATTTATCGTGCAGCCCTAGTTTAAATGCATTTTCAAATGATTCCAAATGCGGTTGTAAACAATCCCAACCAAGGAAGAATAACTGATCGGTTATTTTCATTAAAAAAATACAATTTAAATTATTTTTAATCTCAAACGCTCATCTTGTCTTGGTCTCCTTGAACTGTGTGTGTGTATTATGGTTCAAGACATAAGATGATTTTGAAATTGAGGGAGAACTTGAGATTGAATTTTTTGACATACCCTAACTGCCATAAACCGTAAAAAAATAAATGACAATAACAAAAAAAAAAAAA